>VXBR01005502.1:333162-510026 GCA_013400215.1 Cisticola juncidis | reverse complement strand
TGGGGCAGGCAGCGGGCAGAGCACCATGGCACTGGCCACGGCCAGGGCTGCCGCTGTCAGCGCAGTGTCGCTGAGATCCCGTGCGGCAGCGCTGGGACCGGGGAACCGTGCTGGAACCCCGGGGGGCACAGAGGGAGCCACGGGCACATGCACAGCTGAGAAAACAACAGGGTTGGGGAGCTGCAGCGCCATGGCCGCCAGCTCGGGGTGAGGAGCAGCCGGGCAGGGCAGCCGGGTTCCTGCAGCAGTGTGCACAGGGGGGCCGGGGGAGGGGAAGCAGTGTGGCGCTGCGGGGAACCCGTGGTAGCGGCGGCCGCCGNNNNGTAGCGGCGGCCGCAGCCAGGGGAGACATGGCCGCAGCAGCTGACAAAGTTGTGGGTGGGCAGGGTAGCCCCCGCGGGGCTGAGGGGGCCTGGCAGGACCGCAGCAACGGTGGTGGGCGGGCTTGATGGGTCAGAAGTGAGGAGTGGGAGCATGATGGCTCTGGTGGAACCAGGGGCTGAAACCGCAGGAGCCGGGACAGCAGAGAGCAGTGGGATGGCGAGGGTCAGGGTGGAGGGAGGGGTAGTGGGGTCAGGTGGGGTTGCAGGGGTGAGCAGGACGGCAGGTACCGGAGCCATGAGGTTTGGCTGGAGGTGGTAGGCGTGTCCTGATGCAAACTCACAGTGGGAGGGTGCTTTGCAAAGCAGTTGCTGCGGGCTGCACCTTCACAGCAAGTAGCTCTACAAGCGCCCTGCAGGCTGGGATGAGCTCCATGGCCACGAAATTACGGCAGGAAATACTATTAAAGAGCTTATTTCTGACTGTGTCCCAAAATTGTTTGGTGAAGACAGCTGACCAGTCAACATTTGGGAAATTGATCAAAGTCCATTTTAAGAGTTTTTTTAGCTCTTGTTTCGATAATTTACTTGGACTGGAGCTCAATAAATGCTTTAGTTGCTTATAAAGATCTTTGTCACTGGTAAGAGTGTGTTTGCCCCATATTAGACTGATTTGTTGCTCACCTGGGTGTTGCCAAAGCAGGGTCCTCAGCTCAAACAGCGTGGAGTGCTGGCCACGTCAGTGTGGACACTGCTTCGCGTCCCTCCTCAGAGCACCGGCTGAAGGCGTTGACTCTGAACGGCTTGCCGTGCTCAGGACGTCCCACTCAGAGATGCAGTGAGGGCGGTGCTTTCAGCAACACTTGTGCGTTCTCTGATGCGCAGCAGATTTCCTCAGGAGAGCTCCAGGCACGCCGCTGCCAGCAGCAGCGAGACAGGGCTCGAGGGTTGCTATGCCAATCCTCAGGAGAGCTCCAAGGAGCCGCTGCTCAGCGGCGGCCCCGTGCTCGAGGACTGTCAGGTAGTGACCTCTCAGAGCTCCAGGAGACTGCTACTGCAGTAACAGCTTTCTGTGCTCGAGGTGTACCTTGGCAGAATTTAAGAGCTGTGGATATGGTGCTGCGCTGCAGTGGTAAGCCATGCTGGCGAAGCTTTTCAGGTGGCTAAAATCGGTTATTTAGTTACCGTCCGTGGAGAAGTCTCCCACAGGTGAAAAAGCTGAATCGGTCCTTAAGCCACCTCTGGGCACCAGTTTGTAGGAGCTTCTTGGTGATGGCAGGGACAGCAACAAAATATCTCTTTAAGTAAAGCGGCTGTGAGAACACGCGGTTTATTGTGAGTGCAAGGGCCTTGCTTGTAGCTGCTAAGCACAGCTAAAGCAGGCCAGAAGAGAGCGGGAAAAGAGGGAGAGGTTCTGGTTACCATACAATAAATGTCCTTCTGAGTTGAATGGTCTTGCAGGTGTTAGGTGTTACACCAACCAGTCTAATACAAGATACAAATCTCACGGCATTTACATGCAGCCAATAGAATTGTCACTTCACCTTTGGCAAGCAGAAGGGTCTTGTTTAATCAAGAGAGATTGCCCCCAGCTAGCCACACCATTGTTCACTAGCTGATGGCTTGGTATTTCACATCTCCAAGCTTGCCTTCATTTCTATCTCACTTGTTGGTTTCATACTCCCAGAATCTAAACCATCGTATTTACAAGGCTTCTCTACTTCATCCTTCCCAACAACTTGTGATGGTTTTAAATTTAAAGATCACTTGTATTCATTACCAGCTGTGTCTGTCTTAAGTTGCTTGCGTGGTTTGTTTGCTTGGTTTTTTCAAAACAACCATTATTTTGTGATACTTTGTGATACTACATTTCTATTTCTTGTTATGTTAAGGGTGGTAACTGCCAGAGAAATCTTACTGCTTTCAGTGCTTTTACATGAAAACTAAATAAATCTCTAAAGCTTTACAGGCTAAATAAAATACAAACCAGGTACTGGTTTGAAAACAAAGGTTAGCATTTTTTAATGGACTTGTCTTTCAAAGTTGTCAAGGTCTTCCTAACTTGCAAGTTACTGTCTTGCAGTGGTGGAGATGAGAATAGAACAGCATCCTGGCAATACAGTGTTAGATACAGAGTTTTTAGTCTATAGGCAGGTGTTGGGGGTTAGATTTGTTAGCTGTTTTTTTTTTTTCCTTTTCTTATAGAATTTTTTCCTCATAAGTCCTAGGAGATAAATTGCTGAGCCGTTGACTGAAACAAAGAATTGGCCAAAGGAGATTGTATCACCTGGCTAACCAATTGTTTTTCGTTCTCTGGGAGTTTTCCTCAGAGGGGTGAGATAATGTGGGCTTTGGGAAAGGTAAAAGAGCTGGGGAGGAAGTTGCTCTCTCTTGCTCTCAGCATCAGGGAGGACGGTCGGGCTGCTGCTCACTGCAGGTAGAGTTAATGGTCATCACTCCATCTCGTCCCGGGAAATCTGCCATCATTACCTCGTGCACCCAGGAATCCTGAGCCCGCCTTCTCCGGTCCTGCCCCCACCGCCGCTGCTTCTTCGGAGCTTTGAGGCTTTTCTGCTGCTCTGTAGCCCAGCACTGCCCTGCCCTGCTGGGACACCCCTGCCGTTCCAGCAACCAGTGCAGAGCATCTGATCTTATCCACCAGCCTGGGACTTTCCACCGTTCCAGCTTGGTCTCTCTCGGAGTCCTGCAGGGGCACCGAGATCAAGCTGCCCTGGGCTTTGGTGAAAGAAAGCCCTTGAGGTTCCTGGTTCTGTTTATTGTTAATGCTGTAGTTGTTGTGGTTTGTTTGTTTTGTCATATATACAAGTAAAGAACTGTTATTCCTATCCCCATACCTCTGCCTGAAAGCCCCTTTAATTTTCTAAATCAGAATAATTTGGGGAGAGGGGATTTGAATTCTCCATCTCTAGGGAGGTCCTGCCCCCTCCCTAGCAGATACTTGTCTTTCAAAACAAGACAGCTGGAAGCTTGTATTGTATCTCAGAGAGTTGTCTATCTTAGGCCATTGTAGAATATTCAGTTTTGTAGATGTCTAAAGAGTTCTTAATTTGTTTTTGTAGTTCACATCTGTCTAAAGGAACAGATACCTTTTCAGTGGTGGTTCTTGAAATTTTAAAACAATGTTGCATCATTCTTCTTCCCACTCTAATTTGCTCAATAAAGGGGAAAATGGCCTTACCTATTGCTTTCTGGGAGAGATTCATTGTCAGTGTTTCTGTACTGTACTATGCTGTCTCTCTTAATTGATTTGCAGTTTTTCAAGAACAGGAAAGGAAAATAACTTGCAGGTTGTAAACACTGTACTGTGGAAAACGGGCAATCTTGGAGACAAATCTTTCTCTTGTGAATGACAGTTATCCCAGTTTTAGAGCCAACATGGCATCAAAAATTTTCTAAAATTAAGATCATTTCCTAGACTTGAGGTTTAAATTTCCTAAGTTCCTTTGAGGGACTAGTGTGACCTGTACTTATGGTTTAGGAAACTTAAAAATGCTTAGCTTGAGACTTGTGTGGATTTTCTTGCTGTTGACTGGAATTTGCTAATCAAAAATAAAACCTAGTCTCCTTGTATTTTACTCCAAATGTACGTGGCATATAAGCTGGGTTGTTTTTTTTTGCCCCCCCAGGTTTGGTGACTTTGTCGATGTTAGTGAAGGTCCTCATATTCCAAGGACAAGTTTCTGTTTCCAGTATGAGATAACAGCAGCCCATAATCTTCAGACTGATCAGTCTGAATTGATAAGGAGATTCCAGGGTGTGTCCTTGCCAGTCCATCTGAAGGTAAGTAATCCATTTTGCACAGGTTTTCCTTCTTTAAGTTAGAGCATTTTGCCTATATTGCTGTCTTCATTAGATGCTGTGTTGGTAGCTAAATGGAATTCATAGTTGAGAGCCATAGCAAGGGAGGACCCGTGATGATGACTGTTGGATATTTGGGGTTCATTTTCCTGAAACTGTGATGTGGAGTCAGAACTAGAAAAGTTTGCATGAGAGGGCCTATGATGTTATTTTTCAGTATGGAAAGTGTTGTTTCAGTTATATAATTTCTGCGTGGATATTTCATTCTGCTTGTCTAAGTTGTGCATGCCAGTCTTCTGCCATCAAGGCTACTGACAGTGCTTAAAATACAAAGCAGAACTTTGTATTTATAGTCATGATAAGTATACCATTCAAAGAATTTCATGACACCAAAGTAAAATGTAGCAATAACAAAACGTTCTTAGCTCTAGTGAGTCTTAAAGGCTTTGCAGAACCGAAGGTGGAGGCAGGAAGTCTTTATTCCCATTCCTCTTGATTTACCTTGTGATTCTGACCTTGTGATCTAGCACATGTGCTGTTGTCTTAGAGAGAAGTTTTCAAGGGTTCTTCAGGTCATCTCTGTTCCCTTCCTAAGCATAATTCCCATTTTTGCCAATTAACTCCTCAAGGATTCCACACAGTGGATGAATCATAGAACCATGGAATGGTTGGGTTAGAGGAAACCTTAAAGTTTATGCAGTTCTGATTCCCCTTCCACGGACAGGGACATATTCCACTGGACCAGGTTGCTCAGAGCTCCATCCAGCCTGGCCATGAACACCTCCAGGGGTGGGGCATGTGATGACATTTATTCAAGTCCCCCCATGAATATGGGCAAATTGGACACTGAAATTGTAAGTTGAGGCATTCGAACCAGGCATTATTATGGTTTTGCACTATCATTTCTATATATTTGTCAGAATCTATTCTATGATAAAATTATTTTTTACCTCTGTTAACATAATTTAATGACATTTCACACAGGCTCACCACACTGTGTGGCACAAACTGCTGGAAAGATCGAAGAGGCTGGTAAGTCTTATTAGTGGTGAAGTACATGTTACCAAATACAAAGGTATGCTCTGATAGAGGACAATTTGAATGATCAGAGGTAGGTAGTATTCCCAAGAATGTAACTTTAGGAATGGAGATATTCACAGATGAATGGAAATCAGAAGTCCATCTGCTTGTTTATTAGAGGACATGGTAGCACTGTTTCTGAGGTCTGTCATTAAAATGCATTATACCATTTAAAAAACATCATATACTATTTGATCGATATGATTTGTCCAATTAAAAATATTTTAAGGTAAATAGAACTATAAAATATTATAACCCACATATGACCAAATAACCATTATCAAGACATGTTTAAAATAGGGATGTCTTTGTAAGTACTAAAATAGAACAGCTGTTTTAGAGCCTTCAGATCACGTCCTTCAGGTTGTTTAATTTCAGAGAAGATTAAGTCTTTGTAGGTTGTCCTTTCTTGTTACAGTGGCGGTATGAAGTGAGGATTTTCAGGATCAAGGAGGGTGAGAAAATTTTTAAAAATATAACAAAATTGATGTCTTTCTGCAGGTCAATGAAGAAGAATATTTGGAAGCAGCAGCACAATGTCTTGAGGCAAAAGATGGAACTGAAGAAGAAAAAACTATCAATTTAAGTTGAACCTCTAAATGTACATAATAAAATGTTTACATGACTTGTTTGTGCCTCATACAAAAATGTCAATTAGTTTGAATTCTTTGACCTAAATCATAAATAAGTAGACACAGGTACACGCGAGATGTTTCAGTCCGTTTTAAAGATTTCCTTGAAGGAAAAAAGGCTGAGGGGAGGAAAGGTAATATTTTATCAGCAATAACTTGCAAGTTGCCCCCTTTCTTACCTGGACAACAGTAATTGCATGTGTCTGTCCATATGGATGTGTCCTGCTGCAACTGAAAATTGAGACAAATAGCATATTAAAAAGATACCCTTAAAGGTATGTAAAGGTGTAATTGCCATAGCTTTACCAGTACAAAAACAGCAGAATGCGAAAATCGGAAAGTTCTTGGAGTTTAATGATTTCTTCCTGCTGCACAAGTGCAGTTAAAGATAATTTTCCAGAATAATACCAAGAATGTAGTTCATTACTTGCATCCCCAGTGTAGTAAGATTTATTATGCATTTTCTTTCTTTGATATTTAAATATGGTGACTTCAATTAAATTTCACAAGAGGGTTTTGTTAGATGTTTTCTAATGTTTTGTATTTTCATCCCTAACTCATTAGAACTGTTCTCATTATATGAGAGGAGATTATTATTACTTTTTGAAGTGAAAATATTTTCTCTTAATTTTATCCCAGTTATTATTTTTATCATTAACTGCATCACATGGTTCCTAATCAGTTAACACCACTGTTTTGTGAGAGCAGGGTGGTAGTTCAGTAAAATACATTTAGGTATAACCCATGTCTTCTCAGGATACTTGGAAAACTGATGGATTTTTTTCTTTTTGAATAATGTTGCAGAAGATTTTTTACAATTGTGTCAGATGTTTATTTTTCCAATAAGATTTTTGATTCAAAGTTTACCGTGAAAGTACACAAACACATGTACACATTCTATATGTATTCAACTTGCCAGAGTGTACTTCGGCTTTGAACCTGTTGTTCTGGTGCTGTTGAAGAAGCAGGCATTGGTTCTTGTCTTAAGAAACACAAAAACCTGCTGTTTGTGTTGTTTTTTTGAGTTTTGTTGTGGTTTTCTTTTAATTTTGCTTGGTTGGTTGGTTTTTGTTCGTTGTTTAATGCACTACTTGCCATCTTTGATTAACCCCAGACTGGTGAAATTTTGCCATCTGATTTGAGATCCGGTCCAGGTGGTCTGTTTTGAATCATGAGCTTCTATTACAGCCCAGAGAGTCCCCTGATGTCTGCTTACTATTTTGTGTATCTAGAATTCCTCCTGGATTCCACCACAGTGAGAGTGCTGTACTCCCTTAGAAATGTACCTTTTTAACTAGGTGTAATTTCAGAGCTCTTCTGGTATGTTCTTTTGGGGGGACTGGGGAGACTTTTTTTTTGTTTGCTTGTTATGTTTGGAGTTTGAGTTTTTTTCGTTGGAGGAGCAGGCAAATTGCCTCACAGGTGAATCCCCACAAAAGGGACTTTTGCAAGTGCAAAACTACAATACTGAAAATGTTGTTGAGGTCTGTAGCAGACCCTTCCCTTTAGGCCTGTGCATTAAAAGGTGGAAGCTCAAACTTCTACAGAACTCTCCGCTATCTCAAACCTTGACTTCCATGGGGTCCAGAAGGCAGGTCATCCTTAGGGAGAGATGTAGCTGGAGGATGCCTTTGAAAAGCACCAGAATTCTCACAGAGCACAGCAACAGTTACGAGAACTGGGCAATAGTGTTAATTTCTTTCTCACTATAACACATTTTGAAATAAAAATGTAGATTGAAGTCTTTTCTGCCAAAATGGGATTCAGAGCCTCATATTCAAGCAAGAATATCTGTGGTTTTTGGGGGGAATGGCTTATAGGGTATTTTGAGTACTCCCTGCCTGATGTGTATTAAGTGATGACACTGCTAGAAAAGTCCTGAACATTACTTGGATGAGTGTGAGAACAAATGGAAGCAGTGCTCAGTTCCCCCTGCAGCCACAGAGCAACAGGGAGATACAACTCTGAGCTCAAGGCCATTTTTACCATTGACTGTTGGTGCATAAAATGCTGAAATTGTCTGCTGAGAGGGCTGTTGACGCAGCCTCAGTTAGAGTGATGCTTCCTTTCTCTTTTTGACTTAGGTTTTCTGAACTGCAGGGTAGTACCAGCTTGGCTGGCTGTTTGGGGCTGTACTCCAACACATACCTGCAACTATCACTGTATACCAAACTTAAATCTATGGGGTTCTATAAAATACCAAAATGGGTATGGCAAAGCTCTGACTGAGTGTGGATTCTGGATGTTTGTGCATTCTCCTGCTTACCCTGGGGCCTAGCCCAATCTTATCCATTGGAAATAGTCAGAAGACACCATCACTGATCAGTTCAAAAAGAGACAAGAAAGTAGATATTATTTTCTATACTGAACACTGTAGGAAACTACGGGGATTAGGGATGGATAGATGGGCAAAAGACACTGCAGAATTTAGCCAATTCCCCTTCTTGGCTATTTATTTTTATTAAATTTCTGTGTGTGAAGAGGCAATTTTTACTCAGCAAAAGAACTTCAGAACCAACTAAGGGTAAGGAACAGTCTCAGGAGGACACAATGCTGCAAAGTGGAGAAAGGGGAAGGCAGGGTCACTTAAGCCAACATATATGAGCAGAAGATGATACTGGCCAGATTGTAATAAGGAATAAATAAGAATTTTTTTTATGGTGAAAACAGTGAGACAGGATCGTGTTGTTCAGAGAACTTGTGAGTACCTCAGCCTTGGAAATGTTTGAGGTCAGATTGGATGGAGCTTGGTGCATCCTGGTCTAGTGGAAAGTGTCCCTGCCTGTGGCAGGGGAGTTGGAACAGGATGATTTTTAAGGTAACTTTGAATCCAACCCATTCCAGGATTTTATGATGACAGGAGAAAAGGCAGGAACTAAAGCTTTCTTCCTTATTGCACACCTCAGTAGTAACTTCATGGCTTCTCACATTCAAGTTGTTCCTCCTGCATTTTGTTTGAAAGAGTTGACACTTCTAATTTTTCCCTTTTGTTTACTGGTTTTATCCAAAAAAAGAAAACCCTGTATTAAGGTTAAAGCTACATGGTGTCTTGATCCTAAGAGGTGACAGTAGGAAGGTTGAGCAGTTCCAGCTGACACATATAACCAACCAAGATTTTTTTTTTCCAAAGAAATATTCTGTATTTCATGTTATCATCGATTTTGGAGATGGAAAAAGCAGTTAGGATATAGTATGACTTATTTCATAGCAGAAGGAATTAAATGCTAAGAAAGAGTTATTTTTTCTTATCAGGCAATAAAGGTCTTCCCTGGGAAATTGAAGCCTTGCAAGTGATGAAAACAATCATCAGTAGACATAAAGTCCTTTCATACAGCAGCCAGAACAAATTTCCTTTTCTATTTTAACTTCTGGCAAGGAGTAATCTACTGCTTTTTGGTAATTTATCTAGAACTATTCCACTCAGTGCAGTACTTTCTTATATCTTAAGCAGGTGAACTTGCTACATTTATTTTATTAGTTTTTACAGACACAGGAGCTTGGCAGCATAAAGGTGTTTGATAGAAAGAGTTGACAGTGGATATTTCTTGAAGAACACCAAACATCTGAAAATGGTAATGCTATCATGCTGTGGCTTTTCATGAGACTTAACCCCAGTCATGGACAGCATTAACATTTTTTCAGAGTGAAAAGAAAAGCTATTATTTGAGTATCTGATAATATAATATCCACAACCCAACTATATCTGCTTTTTGGAGGAATCAACTATGCAGAAAGAATACACATAATTGGTATAATATTGGACCATATTTATAATTGCTGTCTATTTCTTAAGTTTGCTAATTACTTACCTTTTAAGGAGAGAAAATGTAAGGGAAAAAATACCTGATTTTTACAGCATGACTATGAATCAGGAGGGTGAGTAGAAATATCTGTTTTCTTCCTTAAGACATCTTCTATTGACATGCGTTTACAGGATAGATGCTCTAGGATCGTCTTTGCTTCAGTAAATCAATACTGCTGAATGTGGCCTCAAATGGACAGGGAAATCAAACTGAGCTTAAGTGTCATCCAAGAAATGAGATTTTTCTCTCCTCTTTTGGCACAATTTTCTTCCTGTTTTTAAAGCCATTTTCTCTGTAAAGTTTCTAGGAGTATGCTCTTCTTACCAAAATATGCTGTACCACTTTGATAATTCCCTCTCAGAGCTATGGCTCTATATTTGGAAGGGATAAAAGTGGCTTTTCCTTTTTGGTGGTTATGGCTTCCCAGCTGTATGCATCATGGGGGAGCCACTTAACCTAGAGCCTGATTTTGAAAACATTTATGCCCCGCAGCAGTTCTGTCTGTAAAAATCACATTCAGTGAGACTCTTTTTATGGGATACTTTTAAATGAGACCATTGATTTGTAAGTTTCTGTGGTCTTGAGTGCTCTGTGATCGTTCCTGGTATGAGTGATTCACAGGCAGAACACTGATAGCAGAAAGAAGTGATAATATTGATACAGCACAAACATAAACCATATTTCTTAATTAATGGTGAGTACTTTGAGTTTTTTAGTTTTCCTTTTTGTCCTCCCATCAAATTAATGTTTCATAGCTAAACTATTCCCCAAGTAGATTAAAGCAGAGGTAAGGGAGAGTTTGAAGGACTGGCTCTGTGACTCAGGTTTTGTGATGGTGAATATTGAGGAACCATTTTGACCTTCCACAAAATGAATATAAAAATACTTTTCTGTTTCTCTACAATTTCTAAGACTTCTAAAAGTTTAAAATGCACTGGTAATCCTAAAATAAACTAAAGATATTTTCATTTTCTCCTAATGACCCACTGACCCATTTCTCCTAAAAAACTGACAATGGAATCTCAAAGAAATATTTTCTGTCAGTTTTTCTCTTACATATGATAAAATTCTATAGAAATTAATAGAAGTTGTACATGCCAAAAGTATAATCCATCCTTTTTCTTTTCTAAATAAAAATGAAGAAATGAAATGTAAATGTAGGAATTAAAACCAAAAGAGCTAAAAAGTGATAAAGTAAGGTCGTTGCATTCAAAATGTTACACATTCAACATACTAATAAGGACTTGCTAATACACAAAGCTGCTATTTTTTGCTGCTTTTCCGGAATCTATACTTAGCAAGCATTCTAGCAAGCATGCCTGTATGCAGAACAACTTGTCTTTTTACATGTGGAGCAGAGGTTTTTTCCCAGCATAGCACTGACTGATTCATGAGTTCTGTTCTCCTCCCACAGCAACAGCTTGTTCCGTGTGAATTCTGGTCAGAGGCATGGTACAGTGTTAATGCTAACATGTAGGAGTCAGCCGTAGGTAAAAACCCCTATCATGATTAGCATTAACAACATACAGCCTACAGAACTCCAGAGACTGGAGT
Organism: Cisticola juncidis; assembly: GCA_013400215.1. Lineage (NCBI taxonomy): Eukaryota > Metazoa > Chordata > Aves > Passeriformes > Cisticolidae > Cisticola > Cisticola juncidis. Next base: position 498,818 of record VXBR01005502.1, on the reverse strand, counting down.
ATGAGACGAAAAGAACTCAAAGCACTGGGTTTTCCCACTGACAGACCTAAAAAAAAAAAAAAAAAAAAAGAACAAAAAAGAAGAAAAAAAGAAATATATATCAAGAAGTTATGGCAGAAGATGTAGAGACATCAGAGAGGGAATTATTGCAGAAGAAACTATGGCAGAGAATGTAGAGACATCAAAGAGGGAATTATTGCAGTTGAATACACAGACACCATCTGCTGCACATTTAAACCCAGTCAAACTTGGAACTGTTTTTAGAGAGAGAACCAGAGTGCATTAAGCAAGCATTGTGCTTACTGTGAGCAAGAAGAGTACTGGTTGCAGCATGGTCTAGCCATATTTTGTATCTCTTTAGATATCTGTCAATGAAGACTTCTAATATAAGCCTAGTTTCTCAAAATGTTTCAAACTCCCCAAAAAACAAAGCCAGAAATGACTTGATTTATTCTGATTTAACTAAGAAAAAAATGCCTCACAGGAGAGCTGACTCTTTAACAGGAAGTGAAGAACAGAGCTAAAACGCAATCATGGTTTCATCAGTATGCGAGGCTGATGATTAAACAACAAATATTCCTTTGGATTTTGGTACAAGTGAGCAGAAAGAAAACTTGTTGGACAGATTTAGTTGGTGGTCTAGAATCCATACACAGAGCTGTTACACCCTTGTACCAGTAGAAGGAGATTAATGAATATAATTGTCTGAATTGAACTGTTTGCTAATTGCTTCATAATATTAACCAGGCCATTAACTGATGCTTTGACCATAAAATTATTGTGCTGAATCTTTTTGATCAAGGTTGAACACTTTTTTACTTCTTTCAGCCTTTTATCAGTTCTTCTCTGGAAACAAACAAGGAGATACAGTTATAGAAATCAGCAGTTTCAAAAATCTGCAAAGAAATCACAAAACGAAATAGAAATACATTCAGTAAAAACAAGGATAAAGAATCATCATTATATATTAAATTACCTGATGTATTTTTAGAATTTTCAGTTACTTACATCAGTAATAAGGGTCGAATTGTAGAGACAGTCTTTCCAAGCAGTTTTAAAAAGGCCTAAGTAATGCCCATTTAGTTCTCTGCTAAGTATGTCTTGATTGAAATGTGTTTTTCTTTATCCATCCTTCTGAAATAAAGTATCAGCTCCTGTGCAGAGTTCATAAATAGTTGAATCTTGCTTCTTTTGTCTTTGGTCTCCCGGTAACCACTTAATAAAACAACAACCACCTTTCTGTTATTTAATCAAAATGTAACAAGAAAGCCCATATGAGAAATGAGACATTATATATGAGGCAGTTTTGGAGATCTTTTTTTGTATGTAAATTTAAAGAAACTGATGTACTTTTATAACTTCCCTACTGTTACTAACACATGTTTTAAGAGGAAGTTAAAATGTCATAGTAAGAGTGTGATCTAATTTAGAGATTTTAGGGAAATTACCTGTCACTTTGTGCCACTCTAAATGAAACCAGTCTAGTACATGGCTGCAATATGTGAGTGGCAAGAAAAAATTCCAAGGTGAATATAAAATTTTGGTAGCCAGAAAAAAGCGGTTTAGAAATTTCCAAACCTCAGGTTTAAAATGATGATTCAGAACTCTGGTGAACCAGTTAACTCGGGTTCAGAGTAAACTCCTACTAAACTTGGGCACAGAGAGTTGTGGTATAAGATTTGCATTTGTGGGCAGGGAAGTTAACAGTTTTTAAACCTGTGATAAAATGTTGTCTGTCTGTTCACGGTATATGTGTGTAGGGTGAGGGACACAACCCAGTGGAGGAGGATAAAAGACGCAAGTTAAGGTATTAATTTTGGGGTTTTTTTGTTTTTGCTTCAGGAAGAAAGCAAACCAGTAATTCCTGTCAAAAAAAGACTATTGTCTTACCTAAATTCATTCTTCATTGAACCTTCTTTGAGCAGGGCTTTGAATTTGATGATCTTCAGAGAATCCTTTTAACCTAAATTATTCTTGAATTCTATTGTTGTGCTTTTAATAGCTCCAAGTCCCCAAACCCTTATTCACTTGATATCAACCAGTGGGCATACATAGGTATGAAGGGCTCAGTGCACAACATCATTTTCTTTTGTGGAAATGTTAAATTTGTCTTCATAAAGCTTTGGATAAGGATTGCCTCAGGCAGTAGAACAAGTGCTTTCATACCAAAAGCTTCTGCCTCCTCCAAGTCTACTGCCTCTAGAATATTTGTAGAATATGTTTGTTAATTTGCCCTCTCTTAAATGTATTCCAGGTTGCTATTCTTTACACCATGTTTCCAAACTCTAATTATTTCCTGTCTTAAATGGGTTTTGCTAAAAAGCAAATGTTTTTATCTGTGGTTTGCACCAGCCATTTGTGGTTGACAGTACTTTTCAGTCTGCCTGTGTTCAGATTTGGATAAGCAATTGTTTTGAAACTGATCACTTAAATAATCTAAAAATTGTTTATCTGAAGAAGCTGAATGAGTGCTGTACTTGCCCATGCCAACTTCTGGCAATACTGCTGAGTAGTGATATAAGTGAGAGACTTTGGGCAGCAGCTGGTCTCTGCATCTTTACTCCAGAGCCAGGTCTTCTTGGCAAAAGCACAAGGCCAGAACCACAGATGAGAATTTACTTTGAGGCTTTTCTACTCCCATTATCTTGGATTTATGTAATGTATAGTTTTGCCTATATGCTATACTTGCATTTCAGTTTTGGATTTAAACGCTGCATAGCACCTTCAACTCTGCAAACTGTTTGGCTTCTGTGTGCTAAATGCAGAAATACAAATCATGCTTTATCAGGAAGTGGTGAGAAATGACACGTGTTTCCTCTTGCTGAACCTTTGTAACAGCCTTTTGTACAGCTGTCAGGTTTCCTTCACACGAAGAAATACATGTATTGCTCCCTGCTGTCTTCTCCAACAGCTCTAAAAATGTATCCTTGACATCAGTGGAACAGTGACCATCTACTCATGTTTAAACACAATGAAATAAAATCTCCTGTTATTTCCCTTGCAACATAATAAAGAAAAAGCTCACAAGATCCGGTGTGATTTTCCTCTTCCCTTTTCTGGCACTGTCTTCCTTCCCCTATCATCAGAATAAAGCATGTATCCTTCCTATCTCATCTGCTGACCTCTAGTCCTCAGGCCCCATCCTCTCATCTGGTGCTCTGTTGCTTCATCTGTTGCAGTAACCTCAAACAGGTGTGTGTTTTATTTTCATTTTCAGACTTCATATCTACTTTCACTGCTACTGCCTCCATGGGAATTGTCCAATTAAAAAGTCAGATTTCCTTCAGAAGTATCATCACAAGTGTAGTTCAAAGTACTTGGTTAAACTGCGACAAATGCTTCTTTCTCCACCTGTACATTTGGATATTTTTGTATTGTACCTCAGGGCTCTGAGGGGACCTATGGTAGTCCACTGAAGGATTAGGAGCAGCTAGCTCATTAGTCTGGTTATGTGACTCTTAGCCAGTTTTGCCAGTTCCATTGACCAAATTCTTATTTACTTATTGCCCAGCTAGAGGGGCTCCTTTGTCCCAAATCTGGAATAAAATTCAACCTTTTGTCCATGGGTTGATAGGAAGAAGACATTTAGGTAGGAAGAAGGCAGGCTTTGACAGTACTTCCAAGAATAATTTTTTCTTATGAAAAGCATGTGCAGCTTAGGAAAGTAATGCAATTCTGCAAAATTCATTAGCCAGATTAGAAAGATAAAAGGTGTTCTCTAAACAGCATAAAGAATTTAGAACTTGCCTTTTGGGAAGGTGTTATCTGAGGGTGCTTAGGGTTGTGCTGTCTACAAAGTCTACCAAGTCCTTTTCTGGTAGGAGGAAAGGCAGTTCACCAAGGCCAGAAATCTGCAGTGCTTAAACTTGAGTATGTAAACTCACAATGATGTGGGAGGAATCAGACTGTGATAGATCCCAAGCCTGATGCTTTGGTAGTGTGTGAGATTGTCTTTTGAATCTGTTCTGCAGTCATTGAAAACCCCATTTTTTGTAAAAGTAAGACCAAAATAGGACATACCAATTTCAGAAGTTTTTAAGCTTTGAATATCAGAAATCTAATTTTTACTGGAAGAGAATTAGAGTTAATATAATTAACAATTCTATGAATGTTTTAATCACCTGCAAAAGGCTGTTGCCTATAAATAATATGCAACCATCCATTTTAAATACCCTATTTACATTTTCAGGAAGTTTTAAAGTCTTCTCCTCTAATTTCTCAGAAAGAAAAGCTATTCTTTTAAAAACATTTAAAAAAATGAATTCAAGTTTTTAAGATACTGGAAGAGCTCCAAAGATATGTATGCAGATAGAAAAAGCTTTTCTCTGCTGAAAACTTTCCTGTTTAATAAAATATGACTCCACTTTGTGGCTCAAGTAGCTTGATAATTTTTTTAATACTAACTTTCAGCTACTTTGCTTGCTCCTTTGTAAATTAAAAATTGCCATATTGAAAATCTAGTAGAAGAAATTATTAATCTTAGATATTTGCTGCCAAAATTTGAATACAGAGCAAATTTTTGTCATCAAATAAAACCTTAGAGTTTTCATCTGACAGGTATTAATGCTGAGTATGGAGCTCCTGTTTCGTTGATATGATTAGGGATTACAAGAAAGCTATGTTGAGTTCTTTGAATCATGTTAATTTTAAAAAGAATTAAAACAAACCACAGCAAATTATGCAAGTCTAATGGGTATATTTTAAATAAGACATTTCTCTGCTGCTTATTTATGAAATGAAGACAAAATCTCGACATATCATCCAAAATTACTTCTTTGGTTGAAATTTTAACAGTCACACTGGTTTATACAGTTACTTTACCACACCTCAAAATGCCTCTGGTGACTTGTAGGCAAGACAATAACTACTGATGCATCATTAAACCCTTCCAAGTAGACAGTTGAAATGCTGTAGAAATTCTATTCCATGTTGTATGGTTCTCTAAACTGTTGACCTCAGAACAAAAGGAAGAGAGCATGAGCTAACAAGCAACATGCAGACACCTTTCCTGTGTGTGCTCTCCCACCAGATAAATGAGGTCACCATTAAGTTGAATTCAAAGACAGCAAGCAGCTGCCTTTGCATTCCCTGGAGGCTTCGTGACTCTGGATGGCTGGAGGCATATTCCATAAGGATGCCTGCTAGAGCATTTCTGCATGTGTGCAAAAGTTTGAAATTCAGCCCCCCCTGTCTCTAGAGTCCTCTAAGCCCTGCCCTGGGGGCCCCTCCCTTGGCCTGGTCTTGTCTCCTTTAGCAAACAGCATTTAATTTTTAAGAAAGAGTGCATGCAAAAATAAACACCAAAGAACCAAGCTGAAAAACCTACCTGCTACGAGGCAATGTCTTTACACAGAGATACAAGCAAAACCAGTGCAGCAAGCAGGCCACAGACTTCCTTTGTTCCATCTCACAGGTTAACCATGATCACTCAGGTTGGCTTTTTTTTTTTTTTCCCCTTTTAAAGCGAGAGAGAGAGCAAAAGAGAGAAACAGAAAAAGAGGCAGGAGCATTTGCCACAGAGATGTGCTGGTCTGGCTGGTCTCTTGATATCCCTTCAGCATGTGTTAGATGAAGAAAGCCTGCTCCAAACACTTTGAGACCCTTTATAAGTCATGAAGGTGACTCATAACTAACCGACTCGCCTTGCTTTTAGTAAATCCCCCACTTTCATTTTCTTAGAACAGAGTTTAAAAAAAAAGAAGAAGAAGAAGAAGACAAAAAAGTAGAGAAACGCCTAGGAAAACAGAAAACTCCAATCAAATTGAGGATTTTTTAAAAATGCACCATGTACTTTCCTTCCCTCTGACATCTTGACATCAGCCTTTGAACTGAGTAATAATAAAAGCAAATGATTGTTTAGTGGTGCTGGTACATTTAAACAGGGGGTGGGTATGTTGAGAGAGAGAGAGAGAGTTCATGCCAGTATCTTCTAACTGAAGAGGGAGTTCACTGTGGTGAGATGTTTCTTACTTTTCTCTGTATTACTTTTACATCCAGGGCTGTCCTGCATGGACTTTTGTGTTACAATTAATCCTGGCAGATCTAGGCAGGGAAAAACAAACCTCAAGAAATGTTCAGAGGCACTGGACAGCTATTGCTGGAACAGCTGCAAAAAACCTCTAAAATCAGGGACATACTTTAGTGAAAATAGGGTGTATGTGGAAGACTGTAAAGCAGAGGGTTGTGGAAGCCTGTTCTTAAAATTATATAGGATTTCTAACACCATTGAAAGACCACTGTAGAGAACTGGAAAGACAGATTAGTCTAAATGAACAGGAGGCGCAGTATTATACAGTCCTTAAGTTCTGAACATATTCCCTGAAAAACCCAATTTATTTTTATTTCCAGCAGCAAAAATGGTGGCTGCCACTGCCTCATTTTTCTCAGACACTAAGGGTTGTATCTTTTCAAAATTAACACATTTTCACTGTGAATACAGGATATTTTTGCTTTGAGCTTTGGAAGTTCTATGTTTTTAAAAATATTTTCATTCACAAAAATATCCATTTCATTCATTCATTTCATTCACTAAGATGGCTGAAATATAATAGTTCCATTTGCCAACCATTGAAATATAAGGAAAAAAATCTTTCGAATTCCATCTTAAACATACTATTGTTCTCTTTGCTTTAGGTGTGTAATTACAAATGTCTTCATTTTCTCCAGTAAACCCACATCCTATTTGTGGCAAGGATGGTAATTGGAGTTCAACTCTTATTAACTATCACAGTTTTACAAATCTATAGGCAATAAGATTTTGTTCATTTTTCCACTCACAAAATGATCAAATTTGTAAGGGACTATTTTAAATGCATGGAAACACCACGTGTTGCATTGCTTGATAGAGAATTTTTGGTTAAACAACATATAAAATCTTAATGTTGCAAAGAACAATATGGAGATGTAATTTAGCAGGATAACTGTCAACTAGGCATTGATGCTGAATGAGGGTTAGACTGTTTAAGGTTCTCTACATGCATTTGTTTGAAGGCAGGCAGAAAGGCAGCTCCAAATGTCCAGACCACAGATGCTGTGAGGTGGTCTGGTGGTATTCCTGTGGTCTAGGGTGCTGCTGAGGCTGTCCCAAGCTCTCTTCCTGCTCCTCTGGGTTTCTCTCCCTAAACTCTATTGTTCCCCTTTCAGCAATTATCAACATGGTTCTGCACTTGAGTATGGCACAATATAATTTCCAGGGAGAGGATAAACACCCTTTGTATTTTCAAGTGTTTTCGTATGATTCCAGTGGCTACTCTGAGGCCCAAAGCAATACTGCCTTACAAGAATATAAAAAAACCCTGGAGTCTTTCTAGTTGTTCAGCTTACATAGAAACATAAATTTCCTTGATGACAAGGCAAAGATGCTTAGGTTTCCTGTCTTCTGTGAGCAATGTATTCATAAAGGGAATAGATTCCAGTCAAAAACTTATGGGACTCAAGGTGAGTTTGAGCTGAGTATGACACTGATCAGACCCACAGCACTCAGATCTACGTTCACTTAAGAGTGTTTATGGCTCAGAATAACTTACCAGAGATAGGAGCAAATCACAACTTGGGGTCTATTAGAAAATAGACAATGGAGAAGGTAGAAATGTTAGGTTTAATTAAAGTTGCCTAATGACAGAAGTACCATTTTCAAATAAAGTTTCTTCATGAGTAACTGTGGAGCTTTAAAATATGGGTGACTGGAAAAGATAATAAAAACCCAGATGTAGAAAGCTTCTCTTTTAATTAGCTACAATTTTTTTCAGACTGTCCAGACTCATCTTCTCCCTTTTGAAATAAGTTTTATTCCTTAATAAGGCTTTTTCCATTGAAAATTCCAAAATTGCTAAAACTTGTCTGCAATAAAAGCTGCCTGTAAATGTTTATTTTCAGTATCCTTTCAATACTTTCATGGAAAATTTGGCATTTATTAGACAAGATATTTTTGAACAAAAGTTCCTTAAAAGTTACCATTTCAGTTAGCCAAAAAGTGTTCTATATGGTTTAATCAGTTCTTGTCACACTGCATAGTCTAAAACATCATTTGAGATGGATGTTTGAAGCTTTTTAAAATCGTCTCTCCTCATCCTCCTCTATTCCTTTACCACAGTTCCTAGCACTTCAAGCTGTGCAACCCTGGGTCTTAAAGAAAACTGAATTGCTTTTACAGGAAAACATGTTTTTCTTGTGGACACTAAAATTCTGTCCAAGTTACTCATTAAGTGCCTATTACTGTGATGGTAAAATGGTACTGGTGAGCCAAAGAGGAGACAGAATGTGATTTGTGATTGCTCAGATTATCCAAACTGATGAACAGTGCCTTCCCATTCTTGTCTGTCTTCTTGTCCTTGCAATGGAGATGCTGCTTTCTAAAGCTGCCGCAAAAGCAGGATGTTCTGCAGGACCATTCTGCAGTTCTACTTGGAACTTGTTTTTTCTGAGGACCTAGAGCTAGAGCCAGTGCCCCAGAAGGTGTGCAGGCTAAGGAAAACCTTGTAGTCCTCCTCCACTCATGTGAAAATGGACAGTAAGAAATCCAGAAGGACGTACCAGAACAATATGTAGGTTGTGCAGATGATGAAGTGCAGCTTGGAGGGTGACAAAAATGGACATCAGAATTTGAACATGAACTCCAGAGTGCCCATGCTCAAGCCCTGGGATGACACAGCAGTAGTGGAGAAAACTGCTTGAAATGCTGCATTCTAAGGAAAACAGGTTCCTTCTGCTTCTTTAAAGGAAAGACTCAATCCCAGAAAGCAATGAAAACTGGAACTAGTAAGCAGTTAATACAAGAAGGAAATGGATGTTAATGTGAATTGCCTTTGAGATTAACTTTACATGGCAGAATGGGCTATGCTCATAAAATACACATTTTAATGCATCCTTGATAAGTCTAAATGTGACTGAATAGAATTTAGACATATTTAAAGAGATGTTTTCTAATGCCTAAATAGTCTGTGCAATTTTCAAGTGCTTTGAATTGTATCCAGACATCAAAGAATAATGTTTGCTTTTATATCCTAATGTAATTTTTTTGTAACAGAGTCCTCAACTTACAGCTGGAGCTTGCATAGTTTCTAGATATTTTCATTATTACAGCCTTTCTTTCATAAGGGAGAACCATGCCTTTCAGTAATTTTAATATCTACAAGACTGTGATGCAGTCCTTTGCTTTTCATTATGCTTATGATCCATGCTTTTTCCACTTTGTTTCTAGGAAGGAAGGGACAATACAGGACAGGGAGAAGAGACACCCCTGCTGGGCTTGGCAGGAGGAAAAAGCAGCAAGGAGAGGGAAGTACTGTCCAAATAATGAAATAGCCAAAGATGCTTTTGTAGCAGAGGTCAGAAAAGTTGAATTTCCACGTGTCTCCTCATGAAGAACTTACTGGAGCTTTCCTGTTCAGCTGTATAATATAGTCTACAATTGCATAAGGCGTTGAAAATATGACTGAGGAAGTTAATCACCCCAAAAGTGTGTTTAGTCCAAGCTGGGATCACAAAAACTATGTACGTAACCTTAAGCAGGGAAGTTTTATGTTTCTACTGCTTTTTTACCCTTAGTCTTGGTAGGCATCGGACAACATGAGTCCAGCTTTCACAAACCCCTTAGGTCCCTCACTAAGCCAAAACATCCTGTAGGTGTCTTTGTTGGGATCACAGCTAAGCTTCAACCCAAAACTGAAAGAGAATTTTTTCGCTCATCACAGCCCAAATGTTGCACTTGTATTTTTGCAGAGAAGGGGAAAACAGAAGGCTCTGACTGCCTTCACTGTTGTGGAACCTCCTTCTAGCTGTAGGCCATTTACTACTGTGTGCCTTCCTTGTGTGGCATTTGAGAATAAGTAAAATGAGTTAATCAGAACTACATTTGTATGTTTTTTATACAAGTTACACAGAAAAATGTGTAGGTCATATGTAAGTGCCCCCAAGGGCAGACCAGGTATCAACTCCTTCAGTTCTTACTTCCTTCTGAAAAGTCAGAATTAAATTTTTGGGAATCAGAAGAACATTTCTATAGATTATTGATCACTTAAGCTAAAGAAAACTGCAAGTCTGTGGAATTTATTTTTTCAGAAGTTTTATTGTATTTCTGAGGGTTATAATTGTGAGGCCTTTTGATTAAGCCAGGTTAGTGCTGTGAAAGAAATGGTGTATTCTCTTGTTCCCACCTTTCCCCAAATAAGTAGTTTTATATGTGAAACTGGACCAAGGATCACCTGGCTTCAAAAATAATCATTAACTGTTTGAACTTACTAAAATATTGTTATTAAATTCCAAAACTAAATGGTCACATATCCTCAAGAAGAGAGTGGGAAGCAGAACAGCAGTTTAAAAGTTATGAGAATGTAAGACTGAGTACAAAGCAAAAGAATGGCAATTGTTTCCTCATAAGAGAAGAGTTGGCAATATCTGCAGGGGCTTTTTCTGAGTGCTACTGGATGGTCAAAAATCCTTTCCCTGAAATATGACCTATTTTGCCTTTGAAGGTGATTCCTATGCTGTTCCTTCCTGAGCTGCATCTGTGTTCTCTTAGGTGGTTGTGTTTACTCACTTTGCCCTATGGTCAGATGCAGCAAGATAAGGTTGGTTTTGTAATTGAATTTTCTTCCAACCTGGTGTTATTCAGTGGTTGCAACAGCAGAGTTCAGGTAGAATATACCACAGATAAAGGATTTCTTGGAAAAGAATGCAAAACTCACCGGTAGTAGACAAAACATTCTGATAGATGAAGTTAATGGTACATATTTTGGGGTTTGAATGTTGAGTTTGTGATCTCTGCTCTCCTCTTATGGTGTAAGGTATAGACATCTGCCCTGCCTGCTCCAATTTGTATCACAAATTGTATCCATGTGGAATATTAGGATGCTTCTAAGTGAGTGTCTATTTTGATAAGCCATTATTTGCAGAACATTAGGAATCATTAAGAGTGCCACAGTGCAAGATATCCTTACAGCTCCAGAATTTCTCTTTGTCTAGATGTCTAGGAAAATTTAGATAAGGATTATGAATTTGCATTGTTTCATTCACAGCTCCTAATGTCTTGCAGTCTGCCCATCTCTAGCTGTCCTGCAAAAGACTTCAGCAGGAACTAAATAAGAAGTATCTACCACACATTGATAATTTAGAGCTGGGTCTGAGCTCATGGCACAGCTCTGTTTCAATAACATACTAGGCTGCCAAATCGAGAAGAAAAACATGTTAATTTTCTAGGCTGAGAGAATATGCTTAAGTTATGTATAAGAAAAATATTTTGTAGCTGTTAGAAAAAGCAATGTTTTAAAGAACATGAAAACATCCACAAATGTCTTCTGTGGATAAATAAATTATCCAATGAGTAGAACAAAAAGTTCATAAGGGAAAAAAAAAAACCCTCCCCACAGCGACTCTTTTTTTGTTTGAAGACATTCAAGGTTACAAGTGTGTAAATATAATGTGTACTGAAAGGGTTAATGGAATTTATCTGCTTTTTTTATACTCACAGGAAAATGACTTAGATCAATTTCCTGTAAGATAGAGAGCTGTATCACACCATGAAACACTCAGTTAACAGTTTTATGGCAAGAAATGGAAGGAGCAGCTCTGTGAGATCTTCAAAGAGAATAATGTGGGTGGGGAGTTTTACAAGCTCCACACAAATTCAAAAATTTCTGAAGAAGTCAGTCTTCAATCAGTGATCTTTCTTCCATAAAGTACATGGGATTTGGAGCTTTTCTCTCAGTGTTGACTATTTCCTTCCCAGGATATCCCTAATGACAACATTGGTTAGTACTACAGAGACAAGAGATTAATGAAAGAAAAAAGATTGCCTGGTAATGTGGTAGTATTCTTATGTCAGAGAGAGCAAAGGATGTTGAATGAAAAATGATATGTTTAGATCTATTCTATGCTTTTCTGTGTTCCTGGGAAAACTGAATAACATCGTAAAATGTTCCACAATTGCATTTTCTCTTTTAAGGTTAGTAAGATGTATTCATAAACATCAGTAGGGTTTATTAATAAAGTAGCAGTAGCAATAATAAGAACAACAACAAATAATTTAAAAACTCCTTTGCTGAATCACAGTCATTTTAAATTTTCATTAGATACAAGCACTCTGCATTCAAGAAATGGGTGAATAGATAAGTAAAACAAAAACAACACATAAACAAGGGGAGAGGGCTGGTTTCAGAGAGGTAACACATCTCTGAGAAAGATTTTTAGGCAGAGGAATGTCACTTTAAGTCATAGCTGGGAGCTGAAACTCATTGGGTAGGGAAAATGTCGCTATAACCAATATCACTATAACTACACTTCTATTTACCTTTTTACAAGAAAGGGAAAATGGAATCTACCTTTTCCTGGCTGGCACCCTGGAAGCTCATGGCTGCAGGGAGGAAAGGGCGTTTCAGTGCCATGAGGAGCTCTAGGGCTCCTAATCACAGCCTTCCCCAAGTGGCAGAACTAGAATAATCAAGCCTTGAGGATATAACAGCAGGTGATGACATCATCAGGTTGTCTTGGGAAACCAACTAGTAATTATGTACCTGAAAAGCATGTTATTACATCACATCTAACATGGCCTTCAAAGGAAAGGCAGTGGTCTTCAGTAGGACCATCACTTTTATTTTGAGTCACAGCCTCAACAGATTTCTTCTCTGTTGGAGGGAGGGATGAAGCAATATGTCTCTCTTGTTCAAAAGAGAGCAACAAAACCCTGTACTGAGAAAAGTTACGGCTGCATGTACCAGCATGGTCTCTTTAAAAAAGGACATGGTAGCACTCAGGACTGTGAGATGAGAACCCTTCCTCACACAGCCAGACCTGTGTTGGGTTAAACACTTGTGTCTGTTAATAGCAGGATCTGGATCATCTACATTTCTGGAACTAGAGAAAAACAAATTAAAATACCCCAGACCAGAGCTTGCCTCAACATATTTGAGCAAACATACATGAGCAGGGAAGTAGCATTATACCTAATAAAGTGGCTGACAGTGTGACAGTGTAGCAGTCAATCTCTCTCTCTGTCTATCTCTTTCACTCTCTCTTTCTATGTTTATATCTATCTATCTATCTATCTATCTGTCTGTCTGTCTGTCTGTCTATCTATCTATCTGTCTATCTAGCTGTCTATCTGTCTGTCTATCTAATCTTATCTATCTCTCTCCACGTAGGCTGTGGTTCTGTGAATATTCCAGTATTTCAAGCTACCTCAGCCTAAAAATGGCTAACCTGGACACACAGGGTTCTCTACAAGAAAGTGAAGTGGAAGTGAGATTCCTCAAATGTTATGAAGTTGGAGGTCAGGGCTAATCAGTGGCTGCTTCTAGCAGCCATCAAATTGTAGGTAGGTATTTCAGCCCAGAGAATCTCTGGCACACAGGAGCAGTTGATCCCTGCTTATGAAGTGCAAAGCCCAAGAGAATGTCTGGTTTCAGCAGAGACTTGATAAAACTCTGCATAGCAGGACACAGCAGGGACTGAGGTTCCAGCTCCTTCAGAACTGCTGGAGTTTTTGCTAAGGCATCTTAATTTAATTCAGGCCATTTTGGTCCCAAGGCAGTTCTAGTGGAAGGGAAGTGATAGTCTGGAGCCAGAAGCCTCAGTGAGCAGAGCTCACAGGGAAAGATGAAGCAGCAGGAAACCAGGGAAATGCTGCTCCCTACTTTTGAAAGTCTTTTGAAACAGAAATGTTTCCATGAGGCCTATGGTCATCATAAAGTTGCACTATGTTGCTGGATTTTTGATGAACTGTATGTGATATCTCCAAGTGCAAAAGCTTTGGTCAGAAGCAAAATGCCATCATACTGACTTAGAAGTGGTAATTTTTTTTCCTTTTCCTTCATGTGTTCTCCACTTAAGGATAATTTTTTCACTTTCTTGTGTGCAGCTGTGAGGGCTTGCAAGCTTCTGTGAGTGAAAACTGGAATTAAGATGTTGCTGCAGAATTCTTGAGTCTGAGATTACTAGAGAAAACACTCAACACTTCAGTGCTGTGCTTTGCCCAGCAACATGCAGCCACTGCACAACCTCATTTTTTAGCTTGTCCTCCTCTTCCCGACATTCTCTTATCCTGCAAGAAGAACAGGTGGCAGAGTAGAACAAGGAAGATCTGGTATCAGCCAGAACATTTACTGCTGTCATTTCAGCTCCATGCAGTTGCTATCAGCTACCAAGTACAAGTGAAACTTAGTAGGACGTAGTCCCTTCTAACAATTTAAAACATCAGAAAACTGTGCTGCTGTATTGGATGCTACAAAGAGATAAATTGCTATGAAATTCTGGTTTTCAGCATGAAAAAGAGCACTCATTTGGCCAGAAAGTTTGCTGCCAAAGCAGAGCTGCTGAGATGGAAAGGGATGATTTAACTGGGAGAGATGAGATAGATCAGTAGCTGTAAAACCCCTCGACCCGAGGGAAGGTAGTTTCAGATGAGGAAGGTGATTACAAATAACAATCCAGTCCTCCTAGGACATGTAAAGACTTGCTCAGTCTACCCTTGGAGGTTGAATGTAATAATTGTAAATGTGTACATGCACATGGATTTATCTCTTCCATCTCCACCCCGGACCATGGTGGTCTTTGCTGTAGGTCCTCAGATGACTGTGGGCACTTCTCAGAACTCTAAATGTGTTGAGGAATGATTTTCAGGAAAAATAAGACAGAGGATCAGTAGATCTGTAAATTAATTTATTATTTCAGAAAGTGTACAAGGGTACAACTCACCAACACACATGCATACACACTTCTTGACCAAAATCCTAAAACCCCTTTCTATAGAATGTATCTAAATAGCATAAAAAGAAAACCTTCAGGTATGAAATGTTACATGTTTCTCTGAAATTTCAGCCTTTGCAAGATGAACATTTATGAAGCATGGCCCAAAACTAATAACAAGAAGTGTGTCTAGTATTTTCTTGCCCTTCACATAGATATCTCCTTATCCAAGTGACATAGCTTCATGCATAAAATGTTAGTTTCTGAAGTGACTCATGAAATGCATGCAGGCTCTGTTTATGACTTCATCACCTTCTTAAACAAAGAATGCCAAACCACTGAACATTAGGAAGCATTCCTACTTCATTTCTTAGAAATTTTTGCTGTTCCCCTTTCTAACGAAGGCTGCCGTTACAGTCATATGTCAAGAATGATTCATATAACACAAGGTAAGTTTACATATGCCTAACTTTGTGTACTTTCACTTATTCATAAACTTACACACTCATTCTTTTTTTTTAGATTGTATTTAATTCCTGTATAAGGATGTGCATTCGTTTACTTACAGGCACACCATTTATCACAATGCATAGACTTTTGCACATAACATATGTTGCCTGGGCACTTGGATGCCTTATTTTTGAAAAAAACAGACATTTAAAAAAGAATTCTAAAAACTAGCTTATAGTATTTTTGTCTCCTGTACCTAATATTACAGGATAGGTGGCTTTATTTTATAGTTACTGCTGTCCTAATTTTACTGGTTTAAGCAATTGATGGTCATTTTTGTAGAAATTCATTTGCCCTGTTGCAGCAGAAGGTGACCTCACAGATTTCCAGATGTTTGCTGACACAGGTTACTGGATATTTCAAAATCCCAATAAGAGATGCCTAGGGCAGAGTTTAACTATTTCATATGAAAACTAGAATCAATGAGGTCTGGATGCATGAAAAAGGTCAGTTCTTGCTCAAGATTTACTGCACATGAAGGTGAGCAAGTAGGTTAATGGAGTCCTTTTTTGCCAGAGGTGTTCCAGGGACAATAATTTTAATGGACTTGTGACTTTGTACAGGAGCAGGGTGATTCTGAAGTCCCTTTGGCTTGAATCCGAGCAGGTTTAGGTAATTGATAAAGGATTAATCTCATGTGATGGACTTTAATGATATTGATTTCTGTGTCTGTGTTAGTTGGATTCTCTATACAGTCTGTAAGTGGGAAGAAACACACTTTTTTGGATGCAGTTCATCTGGCCTGTTTTAAATTTCTACTTTAGACAGACATAAGTTATAATCTAAAAGACCTATTTATCTCCATGACTATGCAGAAAACTTATACATTTACCTCACATGCTCAGGTCTACTTATGCTAGACACTATACTTTTTCAGATGAATACTATTCCTGGAGCCCAGGCCAAGTAATAGATTAATCAGAAAAGCCCAAGGAAGTGCACTAATCTCAGCATCCTCCTGAAGCGAGGATTTATATAGATATAATCATTGAGATCCAGTGTTGATTATCAACTTTAGCAACATGAACACAATTCCAAAGTTTTTGAAGGGTTATTCTAAAATATTTCAAGTGTGTATTTACAAAGTTGATTTATTTTAAACATATGATATTGCAGATGAATACATGTAACATGATCAAAATAATTCTCTAAGATTCTACAGTTAAAAAGTAAAGAAAACATCTGAAATCCATTTATGAAAGCTACTACATGGACTTATCAATGTGCGGTTTTATCTACAGCTGGTTCAAGTAAATTATCTGAATAAATGTACCTGTAAATGACCTCTATTTGCCAAAGGCTGTAAATAAGGAGAGAGGCTGGACATCTGGCACGATGAGGGCTTTCTTGGCAGGCAGTGATTGCACTTAACTGATCAGTTTCTTATTTACGGAGTGGAATACAAGAACATCTATCTTGGCCTAAACATCAAAACTTTCTGCGGATATTTATATGTAGAAGTCCAAATTATGATAACCATATTTGAGCCCTTAAAGGCTTGTCATATTCAGCTTTGTTTGGAATTAGTAGACTGATTTACATCCCACTTGTCTGCTGCCATAATCTAACAGTGCCACAGACATAAAAGGGTGGATAGGGAAGGAATTTCCTCACAGCTTTGCAGAAGTACACATTATACCTTTATTTAGATGTTCCAGTAAGGACCTACTCTGATGTTGCATTCCTATTGCCTGGTAAAATAGGTAAGACAATACACATCGGTATTGAGTGGAGGGAATACTTTTCATTACATTCTGAGCTGTAAAGAAAGGTTACCTCATACCCCACAGCTCAGAGCATTGTGCTATGAAAGCAATTGCTCAGTACTCAAGACTTGAGTATTTCTGGCATTGCATGCTCCTGAAAGGTTCTGTTGCTCCCCTCTTTCAAACAGGAAATGCCACTCAATTTTATCAGATTTTTAAAAACAGGACTGTGTTTAAGCCACAACATTTGTTCCATGAAACAAAATTACTGTGGGTCTGATATTTTTGGGCCTTAGATATTTTAGCCTGCTGGTAGCTGCTAACTGCTTTCCTAAGGGAAAAGTTTCTTAGGAAAGCTTCTTCCCAAAACAATATCGGTGAAACAACTATCCTTTCCCAAAAATATCTTTTCCAGGTGGAATTTGTGTTTCTGGTTCTTAGAGAGAATTGAACTTGGGTCTCCCATGCAGTAGGCAGGGACTTCAGCTACTACACTACTGGGAATGGTCATCTTGGGAAAGTGCTGAGGCCATTTCTACAGCTTATAGGTCTTAAAGGTCTAAGAAGATTTTAAGGTCTTAAACAGAGTTGTTTATTATATGAAAGTAGAAATCTGAAGGTAAGAGAGTTCTAAATGAGTGGTCTTACAATCTCCCAATCAGTTATAAACATAAAGTCTTAGCAAGCAAAATTCTAGTAAAGCAATAATCAAAACACAGAATTTAACATCACAGCTTCCAGGTAAAACAACCTCCAATCTCCTGACCTCAAGCAGGGTTTCCTGCTGTGGGGTTGCAATAACAGAAAGGGATCACGCGATCACAAATCCCAGACAGGGGTGCTGACCATGGGAATCACAGTGACAGAAAAGGTCCTGAGGTCCAGAACCCACACAGAGTTCGTGGCCGCAGGGATCGCAGTGACAGGAAGGGGTCCTGAACCCGGCAGAGTTCCCGGCCACAGGGCCGTGATGGCAGTGGGGAGTCCCAGGGTCCCACCCCACCCAGGGACCCTGGGGCCCCGATCCCAGGCAACAAAGACTACAGTAGATGGTACCTTAAAAATCCCTTTTCGGCTCCCTGGCAGGGCTCCTTCCTCAGGCAGCAGAAGGTGGAGGTTGGATTGATGGATCAGATTGATCGATCGATACCTTCACTTCCAACCCAGAGGCTTTTTATCCATAAGTTACAAATGCATATTCATGCCTTTATCTACACACTACCCAATCTAGGTGCAATTTTTTAAGTTCGTAAAGCTACGAAAAACTACGAAAAGCAGCACCAAAAACCTACGCATATAGCATATTTATCAGTGCAAAACCTCTATCTTATTGTGCAAAAAAATTCTATCTTGTTATGTGAAAAACTCTATCTTAACATATGTGAAAAACTTTATCTTATTTGTGCAAAATTCATACTGAAAATTATAAACAGTACTCTACTCTATTTTTGTTATGTCTAAACTCTATCACTAGGCCTGAAGCTTTGTACTTCTACACTAACAATTAGGCACTTAGGGTATGTGAAGCTTAAAACTGAGGCTTAGTTTTCTATTTTATGTGTGTGTGGCTTTATATATTCTAATTTTTCTAAAGGTTTTAATTCAATCCCTGCATTTCTCACTCTCTGCGGGGGATCCACGGACACATGGACTCCAACAAGAAAGGATACTTCTTTTGCCAAGATTGTTTTGGGAAGAAGCTTTCTTAAGAAACTTTTCCCTTGGGAAAGCAGTCAGCAGCTACCAACAGGCTAAAATCTCTAAGGCCCAAAAATATCAGGCCCACAATTTCTATATTCTGACTGACTTCTGAGACATGCACATGCACATGCACAGGGAAGAAAAAGAGTAACTATTTTTTAAAGAAAAGTCTAACTTGGATTTCAGCAAAAGTTAGAATCAAATAGTAGACTATTCTGAGTTAGAAGGGGCCCATCAGGATCATTGAGTCCAACTCCTGGCTCTGTACAGGTTACCCCAAGCATCCCACCCATATGCCCAGCAACATTGTCCAAATGCTTCTGGAACTTTGTCAGGTTTGGTGCTGTGACTGCTTCCCTGAGGAGCCAGTTCCAGTGCCCAACCACCCTCTGAGTGTAGAACTTTTCCCTCATATTCAACCTAAACCGTCCCTGACTCAGCTCCAGCCATTTCTTTGAGTCCTGCCACTGGTCACGAGACTGAAGAGATTAGCTTGAGGAGTAGGGTGACCTAGAAGGACTTG
The DNA here is from genome assembly GCA_013400215.1 of Cisticola juncidis. Taxonomy (NCBI): domain Eukaryota; kingdom Metazoa; phylum Chordata; class Aves; order Passeriformes; family Cisticolidae; genus Cisticola; species Cisticola juncidis. The sequence continues at coordinate 479,699 of VXBR01005502.1, read as the reverse complement.
GAAAAGGAAAGATGCCTCATTCCAATCAATTACATCAATGGAAATCTGGGATTTCCAGTTCCTTCTGGGGGTTTGGCTACTAAGTAAGGTAATTTGTCCAGTAAATACCAATCACATGTATGACATTTAATTTAAACCCACAACAATAAAATTTTGGTGTTGGCATACATGCTCCCACTTTTTTATTAAAAGCAGTATGAGCTTTCCAGATTTTTCCTTTGGAACAGATTTGCTAAGAAGCTATATAAAATAAAGCCAAATAGAAAGAAATGTGTTACTGTCTGGAATACATAATTAAATTTAATGCTGATGGAGTAGGAAGCAAATTTTCTTGCAGGGTATAACCTCGAATTAACAAGAAACAACAGTTACTCATTAGTTGAGTGGATTCCTAAAAATAGTTGGTTATTCAAACTCCCATTAACTAGTATCTTGTGATCTTAATACCGAAGCACATGGGACATGTACCATAAGAATGCAGTTTTATTTTGTGTTAATATTATGTAAAATTAAGAAAGATTGACTGGAGAGAATGAATGGATTTATTCATGCTGTTCCTGCATATATATCATAATGTTATATCTACTGAAGACTCTCACTGTGAGTGCTTCACTGTGACTTTGGAAAAAGCTGGACCCAAATATGAAGACAGAAAACATGAACTATTTCTAAGAACAAAGATTTCATATATATACATATATATACATATATATATATATATATATATGATATATCTTGGTAAGATACATGCACTTACTCAGAGACACTGTGAAAACATACTGTTAAATTCAATAGAAAACCTTGTTTAATCTTATTTTTTGTCACATGCAACTGTTACTTGTTTTTCATTTTCCAATGTCTCAACACTAGAAAAATGATTTGGAGACAAAGTTCTCTATTTGAAGTAGTTTTTTTTAAAAAAAAGTTATTAAACTTGGAACTCAAGTAGTATCTTTTATTCAAAATTAAAAATCAGGTCCCAGAATGACAAATTAGTCTAAACTAAAAGAATAAGGGGTCTTATACAAGTGCTACTTCTTCATGTTTCTGTTAAAGAAATGAATCTGATTTTTGTAGTGGCCTGCAGTCATTTTAATCTGAGAATCTCACTGGTGTGGGGATGGTTTGATAATTTGTTTGGGAATGTTACAAGGAAAATCTAAAACCTCTTGCTTTTACACCTTTCATGCTGAAACTTCATGTGTTAATATGAAATTACTCAGGGTTCTTACCAGCCACAGGGGAAGAGTGTGCTACCAAACTTGTCTTCTGCTCTCAGAGAGGACAAAGTGATGCCTTCCCTTCGTTTCTTCTAGTTTACAGGCCCACTATAGTGGTTGTGCACACAGAAGTGAGAACTGCTCTGGTCAACATGTCAGAAGACAGTGTATCTATTCTCTTTTTGTGAGGCTTTAAGTGTAGTAAAAATAATGATACCTGTACTCATTACTTTTTTTTTTTTTTAATTAGTTCACCATTAATTTCTTGAATACACTTCAAATTATTTTATTCCAGGAGCATGACCAGGTGAAATATGAGGTATTTCAGCAATATTCAGCGTGTGTGTAGTTCTTCTCAACATAGTATGAAGCATCCTACATATCACTTTCATCTCTAGTGCCCTACTCAGCAACCTGCTGCTTTGAAAAATATCTAAATGAGCTTTGGAAACTTTCCTCTAGTCATAGAAATCCTGATAACAATGCTTGGCTTCATGTGAAAGAGGAATTTCAGCAAATCTAACGGGACTATTCAAAAGTTTAAGGTAGAGGAAATCTGTTTGTATGATCAGAACCTGAATTTCTGCAGGATCCATGGGGATCACTGTGATGCACAGGAGAAGACAGTGAAATGGTTTTTTGGATCCCTTGTAACAAACCCTTGAGAAAGGCTATTACCTAAAAATATTTACATCTCATTTTTGGCTGGTAATCAGTTTCCTTCTTGGGACCTACACCTGTAATGAGTAAATTTGTTTTGTATTTTAAGGCCACTAAATCACTGATGGAGACAGAAGGATTGAGAGACTATTATTTCCTTTGGATAACTACATGCCATTAAGTTCCCTTATAATTCCAGCTGTTTCTTGCATCCCAGGGTGGAGTTGTTTTACTGTGTGATATATATGAATATTGTTCAGTGATCATTTTGATTCATTATATGTTTTCATCTCTTGAAATCTGCTTATGCTAATTTTTTGTGGATCTTCATGCTTTTACCACAAAGAGAAAAAAAATCAAGTTTGCCAGTAAACTACAGGCAATAATTTAAAAATAATTAATGATTTTGTATAGGTTTATTAATAAATGTATCCCTTTGTTATTACTGCAGTCTTAGAGATATGATGATGCAACATGGCTTACACAGAGTGGATTTAAAATACATACAGAAATAATGGTAAACAAAAGTTTGACTTAAAAAGCAACATCTTTTTTAGTGATTGTAAGCCCAGAGTGTCTGGAACAACATCTCTAGTTTTGGCTAGACCAGGCTGAACCACTGCTATGATTCATCCTGGCAATTCTCAGTAGATTTTATACACTGAATGGGGATTCCCACTGAACAAGGGTAATTCTAAAAGAGTGCTTGAAAGTGAATTTCTGCATCTCAGCAGATTTCTGATCTCAGCCTTGTTGTGAAGGTTGGGACTTTATCATCCTACATGTGCATCTACTGGTGAGTTCACACTGGCACTCACTCATGTTCCCTCTGCCTAAACCTGGTGGGGGACACTGAACTGTGCAGTGGGGTGGAATGGTACCATTTCCATGTAGGAGCTGACTTCTTACTTTGATACTGTTTTCCTCATTGTCCATATATTCTTTTCCTTTTCCAAAAATCTTCATCAGAAACAACAAAGAAAAACTCTTTTCTATCTCACCCCTCTTGGCTTCTTGACTTTTTTTATTCAAGACACTTTCAGTCATTTACTAGCAGTCCTGGTTAATCCAGAAAGGTCTCAGTTGACTAGAAATTGGGAAATATGTCATTTATCTACAAAAAGGGTTGGAAAGAGTATAGGGCCAATTACAGGGCTGTCAACCTGACTTCAATGCTGGGGAAGGCCATGCAGCAGATCATCCTGAGTGCAATTACACAGCATGTGCAGGACAAACAGTAGATCAGACCCAGCCAGCACAGCTTGTGAAAGACAGGTCCTGCCTCACCAATCCAATGGCCTCCTATGAGAAGGTCACCTGGTTAGTAAACGAAGAAAAGGATGAGGATGTTGTCTTATCTGGACTTGCATTACCTGGTAATAAAGCTTTTGACACTATTTCCCACAGCATTCTCCTGGACAAACTGGCTGCTCATGTCTTGGAAAGGTGTATCCTTTACTGAGTTAAAAACTGTCTGGATGGCCAGGCCCAGAGAGGAGTGGTGGAGATGAATTGCTGCTGGTCACAAGTGGTACTGTTAGAGCTCAATATTGGGTAAAATCCTGTTTCATATCTTTATCAGTGATTTGGATGAGGGGATCAAGTGCACTCTCAGTGAGTTTGCAGATGACACCTAGCTGGGCAGGAGTGTTAATCTGGTGGAGGGCAGGAAGGGTCTGCAGAGGCATCAGACTAGATCAGTTGGCTGAGGCCATTGGTCTGAGGTTCAACCAGATCTTTACCAGATCTTGCCCTTAGGTCACAAAACCCCCAGGCAGTGCCACAAGTCACAGCAATCCTAGGCAGTGCCACAGGCTGGGGACAGAGTGTCTGAAAAGCAGGAAAAGGACCTGGGGGTGCTGATTAGAGCTGGCAAACATGAGCCCTAGTGTGCTTAGGTGGCCAAGGTACACCATGTGATCCTGGCCTGTATCAGTGATAGTGTGGCAGGAGGTTGATGGCAGTGATTGTCCCTCTGTGCTGGGCACTGGTGAAACCACATCTGAAATCCTGTGTTCAGTTTTAGGCACCCCCTGCAAGAAAGATGTTGAAGGGCTGGACTGTGTCCAGAGAAGGGCAACAGAGCTGGGAAGGTTCTGGGGCATAAGTGTGATGAGGAGCAGGTGAGGGTGATAAGGGCATTCAGCCAGAGAAAAGGAGGGGGAAAACATTCTCACCCTCTACAACCCTCTGACAGGAAGGTATAGCCATGAGAGAACTGGGCTCTTTTCCCAGGTAACAAGTGACAGGATAAGAGTTGTGCCAGGAGAGATTTAGGTTGGATTCCAGGAAAAAGTTCTTCACTGAAAGAAGAAATCAGGCTCTAGAAGAAATGTTAAAGTCACCATTTCTAGAGGTGTTTGAAAGACACATAAATGTGGCACTCCAGGACTCCAGGATTAGCAGTGAATATGGTAATGCTGGGTTTACTTAATGAACTTGAAGGTCTTTTCCAGCCTAAATGATTTTATTACTCTATCTAGTTCCATCTGCTGTCAACATTTCAGTGACTATGAAGACTGTCAAAACTCTCTCTGGAAATCTGGCTCTGAAGAAATTCCAGAATTCAACAAACATGTGATTACTAGAGGAGACATATTGAGAAGTAGAAAAAGTAGAAAGCAATCAAAATACTGCTGTTTAAAGGAGCATTTGTGACTGACATTCTAGCACTTTAATATGGAGCTTTTTTTTTTGTTCCAAAAAGTAAATTAAAACATTATCAGCTTCTGTAGGAACAAGCAGAACTCCACGTACTGCTTTAAGGGCCCTGGTTTTTAGGAAGTGTTGCCTTTGTCTTCTGTCAAATATCAGTGACATTTAGTTTCTGAGGAAATGTCACCACATGGTCTACAGAACAGTCATGCAGGGGGTCACCTCCTACTCTACACCCCTGAAAGTGCAAATGGTGGCAAAAGGGAGTGATGGGGTCTATAAGCAGGTTATGTAGGAGCTGATTTGTGCCTGGGGCACAAATCTGAAATGACAGAGCAAGTCTGACATGGTCAGTCAGACTTGACTTGAATGACTAAAGTCATTCACAGTTCTCTTTGCAAACCTTTAGGAAACAGATGATACTAAAAAAGTCTGGAGGAGGGTAGGCACATCACAAAGGGAATCTAGGGAGTTATAGACTCTTATCTTTTATTACCAAAATATATTGAAACAAATAATGAAACAAGAAATCTACAAACCCCTACAAGTATAGATTCACTAAGGAGAAATTTTGTCAAGCAGTTTTGGAAGGTGAACTTGGTTTTGTGCTAGGAAAGATATTTGATTTTACATCTTTTGATACTTTCTTACTTGACATTGTCATAAGTAAACTGTAGAGAAATTATCTAGATCAAACTGCTGTAGAGTGCAAAACTGGTTGGAAACTATTCTTACTGAGTATCAGTTAGTGATTCTTCACCAGAAGAGGAGAATAAATTTTCATTTGTGCCCATGATGAAAAAACCAGGAGCATGATTTAAATTTACAGATGACATGAATGACACTAGAACTTAGCATTAAAATTCAAAGTGTTCCTTGTAAACTTGAGAAAAAATCTGGAAAAGGGTGCTACACAATAAAGACAAATGCCAGGTTGTGCTTTGAAAGTCACCTTTCTAGTATATTTGCCATGTGTTCATCAACAAGAGTATTTCTTTCAATCCTCATGCTACATGAACTATACAGAAAAATTGGAGAAAATTTAGAAATGAACAGCAAGACTAGTCCACCTCCTAAATATGCAACCTATATGGAAATCTTGAAGGATCTGGAATATTTTAATCAGGAAGGAAATGAGAGAGGTAGCAATTCATCAGTTGTGAAAACCAGAAGAAAGAGGAAAAAATAATCTCTTCTCTGTTCTTGATTGTTAGGAAAAGAAACAGTAGACTGTGATGTAAACTCTGAGTTAAGAAGCCTACACAAAATCCTGAATAATTTCCAGTAGGGTATGTAATTTAGGCTTATGCATTATATAAAGCCATTGATATTTTTCAGATCAGCTGTTAGGAATAATATAGCAGCAATTCTACAGCATTTGGGGCAGGTGAATAGACTAGATGGTTTCTTTAAACCTCTTCCTCTCCTGATTTCTGTGATACAGCTTTTGATAGACAAATCAGAAGTTATTGCTTATAGAAGTATTACTCTTAAATTCAAGAACTGTCTTTTGTGCTTCCTGTGTCTCTTTGGTTAGAAATGACTGTTTTTGTCTTGCTCTGGTTGGGGACAATCATGCCAACATTTAGCTTGTATTTATGTACTGGTAAAACCAAGAAGCCATAGCCTGGCATTGCTCTGTTCCTTCTGACTCACCATTATCAGGGTCTTATGTGCACTAATGAGCTATAAACCCCCTGGCCAGCCTCACCTGGGGGTTCCACCCACACCCGTGGCTCTAGGAGCTCTTTATAAGCTCAGCCCCAAGACTTCTCTCCCCGGTTTAGCTGAGATCCTCAGCTTTGGTACAGCCCTGCCTTGGCCTCTCTACAGAGCCTTCTGAGTTGGGGGACCACATGTGGGAGGCAAATTTTCATAGCACAAATAAGTACTGTGGATGAATATCAGGACAGCAGTAATGTCTGTTTAGACAGGCAATACAATCTGTGGTTTTGATTCACCTCTTCTAAGTTAAACCTCTGAACTACTCATTATGTGACACTTTTGACTTTTTGCTTATACCATTCCTATCATCAGGGTCCTGAAGTATTTCAAAAAATGAAGGAGGCAAAAAGGGACACATGGAATAAAAACATTAACATGGAGGATGTATTTTAGATTACAAATTTCCCAGTCATGTCCAAAAATGCTTCTTTTCTACAGATGACATCAGCTTGGAAATAACCTATGAGTTCTCTGGATAGAAGATATTAGTACAGACTCTTGATAGTAGTATTAATCAGATTTTTCACTTCTGTTATGCATAGCCTTGGTAGTACAGATGAAGTGAAAAACTTTGAACTACAAGATTAAATAACAGCTTACATATATAAGAAAGAGACCTAAATTCACATTTAAAAGCATAGGCTTTACTTAATGATCTTGAAGGTCTTTTCCAACCTAAAGAATTTAGGGAGGGAAAACAGAAAAACTGTAAACAACAAATGAAGCAATGTAGTTGTATTGTGAATTTTAGTGTACTACTTTTCAAGGTCCTTATTTAACTTGGTGTATATGCTTTCTATTTTTTCACTTTTTAAATCCTGTTTGTGCCAAAACTAAATCAACATTGACATCTAGTAGATATGTAATGGTTATATACTTATTTTATTAAAGAAGGCTTGAAAAAATTAAGAACAGAAATTATGAAAAAACCCTAACCTTTTCTATACCCAAATGTTCCCTTTCCCTGTCAGACTTGGAAAATATTACTTGAGTTGTTTTCCTCCTCTTTATAAGTTTTGGGTTTTTTCACTTATAACCTCCTGACTGTAAAAGAAACCAAATACTCACAGGAACTGAAAAAAAGTAGTTTGATATATACCAGCCATACTTCAAAGATTGAGGAAACAATGGAGAAGCTAGGAATAAGCTGTCTTTAATGGTTTTCCAAGGAAAGTTATACCAATCTTTATCAAGACAGAAAGTGGCAATATTTGGATTTTCAGGTATATTTTAGTGCTAGACTACTTTATTAGTGTTAGTTGAATTTTTTGATCATCCTGGAATGCCTAAAAGTGTAGAATGAAGAAGCATCTGGCACTTGTCCGAGCTCTGCCTCTCGTATCAAACTGTTCATTTAAAATCCTTTTATAGTAAAAGGTTGCAGATTTTTTTTTTGATATTGCTAAAAGAATAAAATTTTTAAATGTCCTATAAAATTTCAATACAGCAGTAGAAATGATGTTCAAGATGACACTGATCACTGAGCAACAGTAACAAACAAATGGAAATGTTCTGATCTGTGAAGAAATATATTAGGTTTTATCAAGTGTGACTGTCTAACAGATATCTGATTGCACTGAGTAAGACTTGTTTTGTGTAATTTATTCATGTAGTGGTTTTCTCTAAAAATAATAGATAAAGATAGTTCCTACCAGTTTATTCAGCCTTACTTTCTTACAGACCTATATTAAGATGAATTAATTACCCTGTGGGTGTGACTGTATGACAAACTTTTTATCAATAAATGTTCATTGGCCTCTTGGACAACTATTACTGCATAACTTTTAATTTGCATGTCTTCCTGTCTCTTCTAAGAGAATAAAAAAAGAAATTTGGTCCTGCATTTCCGTTAGGCAGCTTGAGTCAGATGCCAGGCCCTGCTGAGTGCCTGGTGTTATAACTGTGGACAGGGATGTCACACATATGATATCCACATTTCTGCAGTAACTCTTGGCTGAAACAGGCACAGAAAGGTCTTTTGAATCTGCAAAATGAACTATAAATACTTCCACTGGGGATTTCCAAGCACCTTGCATCTCATGTGAGCAGTGCATCCAGATCTAGTAACACAGTGAAGCTATTTCCTGCACAGTCTAGTCTGTAATGCTGTAGCCTGCATCTCTAATATTCAGTATTCTTATATTCTCTAAACTCAAAGGATTTGTTTTGCTTCCTGTACTGATACCACTAGTGCTTTTCAACTGTATATATTCCTGATAATTTTTCAAGTACCATTAGCTAAATTACTTTAAAATATTTTTAAGTATAAAAGTCCTCTGCAGAACTATGTGTGTGCTCATAGCTCCACTCCAGGCACTAAAGAAGTATAATTTGGAGGCAGTTCTGATTAAATTTTTTGGGGAGAAAATCCTTGTACCAAAATGTCAGAAGGATTGCTCATGGAGTATAATTTTAAAGAAGCAGAAGCTGCTGCTTCTTGCTTGTGAAGGGTCACTTTTGAACCCCTCTTAGGATTGTCCTTTCCATACAGTGTGACTTTTCTTCCTCATCTTTAATAATTCAACAGTACCTTTTCTTTCCAAGCTTAGCATGTCTCTTTAGTGTCTGGCTATTAAAACAGAATTATCTTGCTTGGGTGATTCTCTGTTGAAATTCACTGATATATCCTCTCCCCAGAATTTTTAAATGGGTCCAGTTTTGATGATTTTTCTTACTGAGAAATCCCTCAAGTAGGAAAATATTGCTTTTTCACAATTTAAAAAAGGAACCTCCCTTTTAGCAAAAACTTTTTAAGTTGGCAGTTTTGTTCCATATAGTAAGTCATCACCTATTATCAAAAAAGTCTTCACAATTTTAGTCATAAAACCTCAGTTTATTTTCTTATCATATTGCCAGTCTATGATCAGTAAAAACAAAAATTTGCAAGTTGGTCATCTTTAATCCAAAAGTTTTGGTTTAGTTATTTACAGTAATAAGTGGCCATGATACAACATCAGTTGTATTTGAGGACAGCTTTAAGAGCTGAACCTGTGATAGCTGATCTGAAAGTTTACATTTGGATCATAGGGCTAGATTAAATTTGGAATAAGATGGATATTTCTGGTTCGTCCTTCACTGTTCTTTTGAATGTTCAGTAATCAGTGTAGGAAGGATTTCCCCTATAGTAATTAGTAATTTGAGAACAGAAAAAAGTGTCTGAACCACAGGAGCAACCTTTTCAATGATTTTTTTTTTTTTTTAAAATGTTAAACATTCTGTACAACAAGTGAGTAAAGACTTTACTTATGATTAAGTAAAGTATCACTAAAAGGCAGTCTGGGGAGCTGGATTGAAGTCAATCTACCATAGAAAAGCACACCACATATAGTTCTGGTATATGAAAGATTGTTTTTGAACTTGACAGTCTTCTGCCTTTTTCATAAGGTGATGAAAATTCAGTCTCAAAAAATCAACTTCTAGTGTTATTAGTACACAAAAGTTCCTTTTACCACAAAGCTACAGTCTTTCTTGGTGCTCAACAGGAAAGGAATTTCTACCTTTAGTTTACCTACCTATTTTTGTATCTCAGTGAAGTTCTCAGGACAGACAAAAATTCCTAGTTTCTACGTTTGGGCTGCAAGGTAAAATGAAGGAAGCCAGCAGTTTCTGTTCATACTGATTGATCAGCTGATGGCTTTGATTAGATCTGATTAAGGGTTTCTAATGTAAACCAAGTGTGACCACAATGAGCTGAACAAACCAAAGTCTGTAAAATTTATATTTTCAGTGCTTAGGTTTCAATTTTGTTGCAATGTTCTGCTTTCCAGCTGAGAAAACAAGCTCAATATTTCATTTCAGATTGAATCTATCTGAATGGAAACACGGTAGTTTGTTGAATTGAGTTAAATAGTTTGCATTCAGGTCAGATTGTCTGAGTTGATGCGGTATCTCCTGGAAGCAGCAGTTGTGGGCAAAGTAATCCTATGCCTTGATTCTCAGCAAAATGCAAAATTAAAATAAGTAAGGCTGACTATGTACTTTATCTTCTGGCATCTTCAGGTCCAACTAAGACTCACAGATATTTAAATTCATACATTTTGAATGGTATGTATATGTACAAATGTAAGCATTTCTAGGAGAAAAATACATTAAATATTTTCATATATAGGTAAATGTATATATTTGTTATTCTTGTGTTTCTAGAAATGTAAAAAAATGTATTTTTTTCCTTTGGGAAAGCATGGCTGGAGCCCAGAAGAGAAGTAAAGAGGTCTACAAAGTAAGAATCTCTCTCTTTCCAGGTATGTTGTCCTGATACATAGTGTTTTTATTGTGACGCATGTCTATGCTTTATCTAACTATTCATGTGTGCACAACTGTTACTGGCAATCCTGTGCCACAGATAGGGACCAGGAGAGCTAATAATGGAACTTAATTAAAGTATATAAATGAATGAATTTATGTTCTTAGGACTCGGCAACAGAGCCACAAGATGGCAGGAGAACAACGTCAGGCTTTTTTCACAGCACTTCCATCCTGTTTTCCTAGTTTTGTTGTATTGCATTGCAACTTACATAGTTTTGATCTTTTTAAAAGCCAGCTACTTCAACAGCACGTCATTTTACAGGTTTCAGGTCTCTTACTAGGTATGTCAGAAACCAGAGTAAATGCAATAGCAACATTAAAAGCTTAAGTGTTGTATTAATGGAAGAATGAACCATTTAAACCTCCAAATCCATAATATTTTCTTTATTTAGAAAATAAAATGTATCTCCATTATATTTTTCAACTCCTTAGGAAATTAACTTTTTCTTTCTTGATCAAGTTCATGTTGTTAAAAGCTTTTAATGGGCTGAAAAAAAACTCTCCCAATCTATTCCTCACATTAGAATTTTTGGGAAAAATTGCAAATAGTTCCTTAACCAAGTTAATGAGGGACTACTATAATCTTTGTGCTAATAGATGAAAGTGCACCAGGTGCAAAGCTATCAGTTTCACCTAGAGCTAGTGAAGGTATGGAATGTTGCCCACAATTTGACATGTGTAAACAGTTTTGAAAGGCTTCAGCAAAGCAAAATTAGCTTTAAAAACCCCCACACTCAAAAATATTAAGCAGCTATTTATGAGGCACCTCTAGCATATCTGTGATTTGAAGAAGTGTTGAAAATAGGAAGGGATCCTTCACGATCAACAATTTTCACCATCCCTAGGAAATGGGCTCACATTTGACCATATGATTAACCTAGATGATTGTCACTGTACAAGTACTTAGCAGAACTCTATCAAGAGCTTGAGTATATTGTGAGTCTTCTTGTCTAAGTGTATTCCAAGTACTTCACAGGCTTTTCTTGTGTATGTGGATACACACAACGTCCAACTAAATAATCTGTGCATCTGGGCTCCAAGGAATGAGCAGGCTTTCCCCTGCATATAGGGATGCTCCCTATCCTTCTGCCCAGTTTATTGCATGAGACCAAGGTCCTGCAGATCAGACAGCATGTGCCCAGTGTGTCATCAGAGACTGCACAGAAAGATTATGTAAGGGGTGCAGAGAAGAACAAAAACTGAAGCAGAAGGAAACCGCACTTGTGTGAAAGAGAAAGGAATATGATTTTTTTTTTTTTTAATTAGAAGGATTAGCAAGCAATAAGATTAATTTTAAAAGAGATGCAGAAAAGAATGTATAACACTGCTTAGTAAAGCAGAGGAAAAAAAATGCATGAGACATTTGCAAGGGTGGACTAATGGAGCCACAGTAAAAATATCATTGCATAAAGCATCCTAAACATCTGTGGGGCCTCACTGCATCTGTCTAACAGAGCCCATGTGCCTTGGATGCTCAGGATACCACTTACAAGTGTAGGTATAAGTACAGGATTTTTAAAGTTGTTTTTTTTTCCTCAATAGGTGAAAATAATTTTACATGCACAAATATGGTCCCTTTACTGCAGACCATGAATACGAGAGGCACACTGGCAACTTACCATTTGCTGAAACCACTGGACTGAAACAAACATCCTTCCCTTCTCCTTCCTCCTCAGTGCTCCTCAGAAGGTGTTGACTGGTGGAGGGAGCCTAATATATCTGCCCTGCAGTGCTGTGCTGTCTGTTGGAGATACTGATGTTTTTTACAAAGCCCCAACTCAGTACTCCCTGGTGCAAGACCTTTGCTCAGGCATTGAGCAGCAAGAAAAAGTCAGGTGATTCCCCACTCCATGGCATGCGTAGGCAGGGTTTGCATCAAAAATCTGACTATTTTTTCTATTAAGATCTTGTTTTCAGTTTCTTAGATTTCACAGCTATTGCTTTCTCTGAAAAAATGCCCATGCAGGGCATCATTTTTTAATTTGTGTAAGAGGTACAACTGCATGGTTAGACAATTTCCCAGAACGTAAATAAGGGGAAAGTACATTTGCCCTTTAAAAAGATCTTAAATATTTTAGCAAGATGAATTGGCACTTCCATGTTCGGAAACATCTCTTGTGGAACTTGTTTCTCAATAAGGGCACTGCCTTTTCTTTAGGAAAAGCAGATGACAAGTGATTAAATTATGCATAACTAAGAAAACCTTCCAGTACACGTGATACCTGTGATGTTCATGTACATACAGGAAGACCTGGTAATCCATGTCGACTACTACATCTCCTTCCACTTAGTGTTACATAGGCTGGTAGCTTCTGCTACTGGCTGGAAAGGAGGTAGCTCCTTGCTCAAGGAGCAACACTGAAGGATCTCCAAATCTTGATTCTAAATGATCTCCTCACTTGCCTTTTACCCTGCTCCCCTCATCCATTTGTCTGCTCTTTTGTCCCTCTGTGTCCTGTTTCTGTTTTGAGAGGGTCAGCAAAATTAAACTTATATTGCTGAGAAGCTATGAACTAGCTCAGACTAGTCCTCCAGATGGCAAATCGGGGGATTGCTTTAACATGAAACATCTGAGGAAGCTCTTTTTAACAGAGGTCTGAGAGAATTTAAAGTACTAGGATAATCAGCACACCTATAGATAGCACCATTTGCTATAGCAAACACAAAACTAATTTGATAGAAAATCTTAACTTCTAAAGATATAAACTCTTAAAGGCCTCACATGGTAGCTTTTTTTGACCTTTGATGTAACTAAGGCATGGGCATGTTCATAAAATTTTAGTGTTTGTCTACTGCAATCTATTTATCTAGCCATCTAGTTCTCTTGAAATGAATAAAAATCTATTCTAATAAAAACCCACAGCTTTTTATTTCTTTGTAAAGTGGAAAATATAAGTCACAATCTTGCCAGCAGGGAAAATCTGTTTGAAGGTTTTTTCTTGATGCCAGTTGCTTCTTGAAGTTTTTCTCTTGATGCCAGTTGCTCCTTGAATTTTTATCTTCTTTAACACAATGTGGGATGCTAAAGTATACACCTACCCAGAGGGATCATAATCCATTTTAGCTGTTCAAACAACAAAATGTGATTAAAGGACTTTTAATTTCAGAACCTTCTCACTGTACTGCACTTATTTTTTATTGCAGGAGTATATTTGTCTCATTCTAGTTAATTTTATACCCACTGTCTGTTGTAATCTCGTATTATTTACTGTGAGTGTTGCCTACAATCATCTGCAATTTGTATTTATTTAACATATTTTAGAACCAATACCTAGATAAATGCTAAAGAAAAAGCAAAAATTGACCTGCTCCCTACTGTCCTCATCTCAATCACTTATCCTCTAGTGTTTCAAAAGGAAGAACAATTTGGAAATTTGGGGGATCAACTTTTCACCTTTATCAAACGAAGGCTCCTGTTTGTGAAACCTGTTGTGTGATTCAGCTCTTTATTGAACTCCCAGAGCTATTTATACAACATATACTCATGATGTGGCTGCTGCAGGCATCTCAATTGTGTTGTTCTGAGTCAGTGGCCTAGAAGGAATCCAATTAGAAACACAAATACCTCTGTACATATTTGAACTTGTTATTTTACTAGGTATTTGGAGGAAGAAAGAGATAATGTATGTGCTTACTGCCTGCAGTGTGGTTATAATCCCAAAATGCATAGAGAAAACTATATAGCATTAACTCTAAAATGGAATTATTTCCATCACTGAACAGGATAATGTACCAGGCATTATTCTTTGTATCTTCCCCTATGCTTGGTTTGTCACGTCATGCTTTGATAAGCCTCCAGAATTACAATGTATAGCTTTTGTGTGTGAGGAATTTAAAATAATTCGAATATAGTTTTTTAAATTATTACAATCTTTTCCTGACATCTGACAAAGTGGAATAGTAAATATGGAACTACTGAATGTGCTCCTCTCAGCACATCCTTAATCTTTACGGAGACTCGTGGGAGTTTGTGCTAAATAAAAAGTTTCTTTCTGCTGCCTTGGCTTATGAAACCAGATGAAAGTGTTTGTGAAAACATGATATACAGGGAGATAAAATTCAGAGATTTTATCACTTCATCTCTTCTATGAAGCTTGGGAAAGGCAACCTCAACTGGTGTCTATAAAGGAAATTTACAGGAAAAAGAGGACACAATTGTAATCTGTCACAACTAGTGACAACCTTTCCATAACACCACCCTTTATACTGAAAATACTGCATTCTGACAGTCTATCCTGTGCACATCCTCTAGGCTGAGCATGCCCAGTGTTTTACCCAGAAGAAAGAGGCTAGGAAGGATGAATTTACAATTCCTTAGCTATGGAACAGCCAAAATGCCATCATACTGAACCATTGTTTATGTTGAAAAGAGAGGTTATTTTGGGGAAGAGTAGGCAGTAACAGTAGTTAAGAGTAGTTAATTTTAAAATAATGTCTAAGATATGTTTTTTTCCAAATAAAAAAGATGGTTTGTTAGTTGTACTTAAGAAGTTGTCCATGTCATAGAAGAGTACTGATGAGTAACTGAATGTACAATTTTATTTGTGTATGACCTTTAAAAGGAAAAGAAAAAGACTCCTTCACAAGCTATTAAGAAGACAAGCCCTTGCTTGTTAGGCAAATGAAATGAAAAAACATCTGTATAAATGATCTTTGCAGTTACAACTTAATAATAGACATCAACTAATTTGTTTTCCCTTTGGTAGTTAGCTTGTAAAATATTTTTCATTAAACAAATGGAAACAGTTAAATGAGCAGAATCAGATTGCAAGAAGCTTCTGTCTCAGTTTTCCATTAAACAAATCTGTGGCTTTTCATTAAAAATGCTTTTTCTAGGTGTTCATAAAAATGTCTTTTGTTATTACCATAATTTTCCAGTCTGCATTGTTAGAAATAAATATCACGGTGACTGACAAGAAACCATTTTGTCCTTTTAACTTTTGCTGAAAAAAATAGAAATTAGCTTTCACTGATGAGTTGGACTCTATCACGATAATGAGAGAAAACAATTATCTAATAAGGGTTGTTCACATAAACATTTACATGTATTGACATACATTTTTCAGGTGTACATTTTCAGAGCATAATAGTGAGGGACAAAACCTTACAATTAACATTAAACCCTACATTTTCCTTATTAGAAAATTTTAGATGTATTGTATAGGATCCACAAAGCATATTTAAAATAGAAATGAAATGTTTACTTTTGTATACTCAGATTTAGTACAGAAATGTATAGTACTTAATAAATGTTTTAGGGGATTATCGTGGTTTTTTGTTTGTTTTTCAGCAGGGAAATGTTTTAACTGCCTTACTCGGGAGCACAGCTGGAACAAAATATTCATTTCTTGATCAGTGGATATTTTGTTATAACCTCTTTCCATCTCAAAAAAACCCGGTGCCTCAAATTACAAGGAAGATTCATGACCCTCATTCAAAACCTGCTATAACCTAAATCACATGTGTAATAGTGTTAATGATGCTGTGATTAATTTGAGTAAATATTCTGATGTAAATATTTTTTTACATTTTAAGCATTAGTTCAGAGTCGTCATTCAGATACCATGTACACAAACACTTGAGAAAGCTATAAGGCATCCTCCTCAATCTTGGTGTGGTGAGGGTGTCCCATGAAAATTCCTCTAGCAGTCCAGAATGCAGAAGGAATGGGCAGTTGGAGCTGTGACTGTGAGGGTGCTTTCACTGTATCTATAACAGGACAGAACTGATGCTGTCTGAGTCTCTGCAAACTGAGAAATGGAGACCTGAAGTGCAATAGGAATTGCTAATAATCACACAATTTACCTGCTCTTGCACATAATATAAGAAAGACCTAATAAATTGAGACCTCTAATAAACGGAGAAGTTTTAGGGCAAGAACTGCTTGAACAGCATCATCTATTGTCTTTTCCAGTGATTACAGTGATTTGGAAATGTAATATTACAAGACCATGGACCTGATGTTACTCTGAGGCTCATCATTGCTAAAGTCAAGCAAGTGGAATGGTTTTCACCATTGGTATGAGGGAGGGTCATCCATATCTAAGAAGGCAGCTTCATGAATACCAGGTGGTTTATCCAAAACAACTAACTTTTACCTCTTCCTTGTCTTTTTCTGCTACAGTGTCCTAGTTTGAAAGCAAACCAGTGGGAAATTTCAAGTCAGAACTAAAATTTAATAGAACAACTAAAATAAAAGTAATCATTTAGAAACACTGATTTAAACTGACAAAGTCAGAATATGGCTTGACACCCTGTTGGTCAGGGTGGTGGTAAGAGTCCGATTAAATGGTGGCTACAGTCCTGTTGGAGTGATGGGTGTAGTTTTGTCAAAGTGGCAATCATGGAGAAAGTTCTGGTCCTTTTCTGGAGGTCCAATGGTGGTTACCAAGCTCTTGCCCTCTGAGAATCCAGCAGTAGTGCTACTGCGGTGTTCCAACACTCAGATTATAGACAGGTAGGAATGTTCAGTTCTTCCTCTTGGGATGGGGCATATCAAAATGGGATGATGGAATTGTTTGAGTCATGCAGTGAGACCTTGGTGCCCCATTATGGAAATGGCCTCCCACAAAGTGACTGCTGCTTCTCCTGAGGGTGTTATCAGGGCTGAGTCATGGAGAAGATAAAGAACACTGCCCTACCTATTTTAACATCTTATGTACGTGGTAATAGAATACATACTTTTGCTTACATCTTACATTGTAATTCAAGATACACAGTCACCCTGAATAGTGGGAAAAATATTCTAGTATTAAACATGCAATTTCCCAAAATATCTGGGGGAAAAAAGGAAATTTAGAAGAACCAACATTTTGAGCCTGGAAGATGAAAATTTCTGGGGTTCTTTCAAACCATGATGTGTAGTTATGAGCTGGGAACTCCACTTTTTTGTTAGCCGATAAATCTAAAACTTCTCCTGCTCTGTTTCCTGCATGAGATTGGACTGAATAAAAAAATTAAAGGGTCTTTCCTCTTCCTTGTGCCTCTCAGGTCCAGCTCTCCATTTTCTATGAGAATGCTGGTTTGCCCTAAATCCTTTTAGATTATGCCTTCCTTTCTGTTCATAGTTTTCCTGAAGAGCAGCTGATTAATATCCACAACATTCTTCACCGTCCACAAACAATGAGTCACATAATTTGATCAAGAAAATGCAAAACTGCTTATAAACCTGTTGATTTTAAATTTTTTTTTGTATATAGTTGAATTATCACTATTTGTTAAATCACAGGATTTAGTTGCTGTTTGCTGCTTCCCTCTGTAATCAGTATTGTGATAAGCAACTATTTTGCTGCTATATAAGCAATAATAATTTTATTAATAATACAAAGTAACAATCCCTTCCAGTTGCTTCAGGTATTTGTCCCTACTGAACTTAAATATTGTAATTAAAACCAACATTTATCGCTTTTAAACCTCAGAAAGTGAAGAAAATATTCCAGAATCATGTTGCTTGATGGCTTTTTCCACATATTTCTCTATTTATTGTGGTATTATTCCACAGCATGCTGCAAAGCTAAAAATTTATTCTGCAGAGAACTGTTAATGTCCCTGTTCATGTGTCACAAAAGAGAAGACCACATGTGCTTAGAGTGATGTTGTCCCTGTAAAAATTCCACTCAAGTATTCTAACAGGCATTGTTCAAACTGAGTGAGACTGGTGAACAATGACAGTCTGTTTTATTACATTATAAATTCTCAAGACAGTGACCTGAATATTCATCTTCTCTAGTACAATACAGAACTCATTGCAATTATTAACAAAGCCTTCCACAAGTGGCTGTTGTACTGGGTTGTGTGAAAAAAAAAAATCAATATTAACAATTCGAAAGAAAAATGCTAAATGAAAAGGGTATTTGCTAATGCAATATAAGAAAATCTTTCAAAACGTGCCATTTCCTTTTTCCCCCTCTTATTTCAGCTCAGATGGGAACAAGGCAATGACATTATAAAGAAGATGTTTTCCTCAGTAGCTTCATATGCCGTTCAAATTTTAGATGCTCATTTTCAGGCCTCTGTGGATTTCGATTGAACTAGTTCCTTGGAAGTATCAGTTATCCGTTTCTTCCTTGAAAACCAAAGCTTCTTCTTAAAGAGCCTTTATTTTTACAGGACTAGTGCTTACAGCACCTCAAAAGTGTCTAGTCTCCTATCATGGCAAATAAAACATGAGGATTAGAAAAATACAACTTCCTCCAAAATTTAATGCTGAACATATCCCTTACTACAATTAATTATAGCCAGCAAATGTAAAAAGGAAAAAACCACAGATACCATAATTTCCTGTGTCTTCCAAGGTCACAAACAAGTTCTCCTTTTGTATCTTTATTTCACTATTTTGACCAAGTTTATATGGGCTGCGAAACAAGGAAAAGGAAAGTAATGGTGGAAATTATATGTGGAAATTATATGAATTTTAGAAGTTTGTCTTGGCCCCCAACTGAACAAGACAACTATGTATTTGTGTAAACATGTTTCTTTCAACAGAAAAAGCATCTGATCTGTAAGTGAGTTGCCAGGAGAGCAACTAAAACTCAGCATTTTTGTGCTGGGGAAATTCTGATACCCTGAAAATGCTTACATTGTGCTTCAGTACAGTACAGCAGAGCATCTGGAATCTGCTTTGCAAGCAAAGAACTGAAGAAAATTTTGGGTTGGTTTTGAAAATCTTAATCTTCTGCTTTTTCTGGGGAAAAATAGAAAAGATATCTATAACTTTAGAGATTTCCTTGCTTCGGTCAGTAGGGGAAGGAGGTGGGAAGGTCTGAAACCCTTACTCTGATTGGAGTCCCAGTGCTGCTGGGATATAAGGATTAGATGGGGCAGAGGTGCAAACACTGAAATGCCCTGGGCTAGACTGTTTGGGTCTTTGCATCTTTAGCTGTTGATCTAAGAAGCTTGGATTCATAAGCAGGCTAGTAAGAGAGAGAACAGAGATCTGTCAGAATCTTGAGATATTTTTCACATGTGTTTAGGGATACCAGTCATTTATAAAACTTCATTTCCTCAGATTGGATTTTCCTTTATGTTTGGCTTTGACACAGGGCTTGCAGACATACCTGCTGAATTTGGGTTCACCCACTTATTTTTAACATACCTGCAGGAATGTGAGGGAAATTACCTCCTCTGTTTCACACTTTAGTGTTCCATTTTGAGTCAAGCAAAATAGGTTTAAATTATGAAGTACATGAAAAATCCTCATTTGGATGTATTTTGGGCCTGAGTTGCTTAACAATAACTGGTAAGGTAACATTCACCAACTATTGTGATCTGAGGAATTAAATAAGATGCCTGTATGCAGCTATTCACTAAAGCCTCTTCCCATCTTTCTCTGGCTTCACAGCTTAGTGCTTTTGCCTCCTTGGTCTGAGTGCATTGTGGAATCAATAACATTCATGCACCAAATAATTCCATCTGTACACATCAAGGTGTAGGAGGGTGGAAAGCCAAGTTACTCTAGCACAATTTATCTTTGCCTCTTGTTCCCTCACTCGTATTTGTTCTCATATGTATAGTGAAGCCAGCAGAGATTATAGGAGAAATTAATCTCTCCATGCTTGCCTGTGGCTGATAATTTTCCTTATAACACATTCTTCCTTGCACTTATATGTTGGTCACCTCGGGTTCCTGAAAATGCTTCCCTTCTCCTCTGAGAGCACCTACAATTACATGCTGTCTAACCTAAATATCATCCTTCAGTTTGACACAAATGCCCAGTGGACTATGTATTAGGATCTACTACTGTGACATAAAACTTCTAGTGTCTTATAGCTGAAGATGTCCAGCAACATGAATGAAAACCTTTGTTCTTGGCTCAGATTCTGCTTAATCTGCACAAAGTAACCTCCTGAACTCAAAGGGGTGCTGTTAGGGCAAAAGTGATAAATCAGTGTCTGGAAAATACTTAGTGCAAATTAAAGCCAAAGCACTGTAATTTGCTTATTTCTGGAAACTTTTGTGGTTTTGTTATTGATTTTGTACTTGCAGAGATGATTTAGATAAGGATATTGAATTAGGTTTTATGTCCTCTAAAGACCTTCCATTGACCCATAGAGTAATAAACAGAATAATTGGAGTGAAGGAAGTAAAATGACAGTATCTTAAAATGAGTTTGGGTTTTTTTTCCCCAGTTGTCTGCTCAAAATTGATACAAGTAGAAGAAAGAAATTGTGTACCCCAAGGACATATTTTTTTTTAAAAGTGCTAATTTTTCTGCTAACAGTTTTGAAGACAGAGCTTTTCAGTTGACTTGCTTAGTCTTATCAGGAAAGAAATGCAGAAGAAATATGAACCATGTTTTGTGAGCATATGAAAGATCAGTTGTTAAACTCATTCCAAAATTGAAGCATTGAGCATTAAGGATACCATATAGCAGAATAGAAACATACTTCAGTGTTTTCATTTTTAAAAAAATTACTTTCAAAATATGTTGTTTTACCATCTTATGTGTGTATGCTTGCACATATTTTTGCTTTAATTTTGGATTAAGCCTTTATGAATTGCCAATTCCAAGAACAGCTGGTAAACAGGATTTCCCTCAGTGCTGAGGGAATTTTATGGAAAAAAGAGTCATGCTAGAGGATCTGCTGTTTCAGCAAGCAATCTAGAGATGTGTGAAAGAGCCTATGAAGTAAATCATTATTTAATCTCGTTTATCATAAGGCTTTTGCTCACAAGACATGGCAAGCAGCCTCAGCATACTAATGCATGATAGCTTTATTGGCTTGGTCCTCAAAAATGGAGTGGACAAATGTGTGGTAATTATGAAAATTAAACAAGTATAAAAAATTGAACCATTTGAAGTTGTCAAAAATCCATGCATGGCCTTTTATGTTTTGGTTATGCTAAACAAATTTAAAAGTAAATGAAGATACTTTACATAGGAAAGGTAAAGCTCTAAAAAAAGTGTAAAAGTATCATAGCTGCATATGCACTTTTCCAGAACTGATTCAACTTTCTAGCAGTGGAAGAGGGCTACAGTCTTGAGACCTGAAGCAGCATGTTTTATGATAGCTTGAGTATCTCTGTAGAAAATTGAAATGCCGATTGAGACCGTAAAAATTACTATAAAAATCAGGATTCAGTAAGACAGTAGCAAAGAGTGATCAGTCTAACTGATTCTCATCATATCGATGGATCCTCTTTCATTTGGAGTGTAAGTCGAGAACACATCTGAAGAAGAGGGGACCATCTGAGGGCAGAAGAGGAGAGTGGGGTTTTCTTTCCAAGCACAGAATCACAATTTGAACCAGTTTCAGGATGGACTTGGAGAGGGATAAAAAAGCAACATGAGTTAGGAATATGTGGCTCTGTTGGAGACTTAGGGACTGATGAAGAGAACAGGGAACATACAGCATGAGAGGTGACAGAAAAAGAAACACTGTGGGAACTGGCAGGGAGGCTTCTAAATTTGCTGAAGCCATCAGAGATATTGAACCACCTGGGTGAAACTATTAGAAACTATTAGCTGTGGAGTGTCCCTCCAGGCACTTTGTAACTGAAGATAAAAGTCTCAGTATGCAAAATTAATCCCTACAGTAAACAAACAAACAAAAAAAAAACAAACAAAAAAACAACCACAACAAAACAAAAACCAAAAACAAAACAAAAAAACCCCACGTAACAAAGAAGGAAAAGGAAAAAAACCCAAACACTGAGTTCCTGTTCCAGACTACCAACTGCTCATTCACATTTATACCACCTGTAGCATGACATTTTCTGGAGCCACTGCTGATCTTCCTGTGTGAAATTTCTCTTTTTTCCACCTTTCTCAAAGAAAGAAACATGATAGTTTTTAGTTATTATTGTTTCTGTTCAGTGTACTTTCAAAAAAATTACTAGATTACTCAAAATAATTTCTCTTTCTCTTCTGTTAGTCTCAATATTTGAGTTCTGGTATGTATCTAGAATATTAACAGTGAGACATTGCTATAGTGTCTTGAATTTGGACTGTATCACCAATATCCAGTATCAGAGAATTTCTGTCATTTTCTTTTGGAATGAGCTGATCTATGGATCTGGGAAAACCCAGACTCTTCAGGCTTTTTTTAGTCCAAGCCTTGTGGGTAACTCAAAATGTTCACGTATTCTTTTATAATGAAAAGAGGAAGTTGAACTTCAGCAAACCACAGAGGAGAAATAAGTTGTTTCATACCACAAACATAGTATTTCAGTCTCTTCAGACCTCAGCACCTTTTCTCATCAATGTGTTACTCTGTCCCTCCAACTAATTGCTACTGCCACTAATGTCACTATCATACCTCCTTTATAATCTGAGACAGGATCCCCTTAGTTGATATGTCTGACTTCTTTTCTCTTTTTTGTAGTCCATGTGTTTGGAAATGGGGCTGTGTGAGCTACCCCATTCACCTTTCAAATACAGTGCAGCATTTCTCCATCTGTGTGGAAATACAAAGAAAAACAGCACAGCGGGTCTTGGGAAACTGTAATTTGTTTTAACAATTTGAATTTTTTTTGTCTCTTTCAATTCTGTTTGATCTGGTTTGAACCTGACTTGTGAGCAAATATCCATTGATTTTTTAATCTATTTATTGTTTATGAATTTATGAAAAGGATAATGCTCTGAATAGGGGGTTAATATTCTAAATTTTATTCTAGTTTTAATGCATGCTGCCAATCCAACCTAGTATGGCAATCCAGCTGGTTTCTCAGATGCTGTCAAAATGCAACATGTGAGTGTATGTATATGTATATATACACACTGTAGAAGAACAGATAAGAAACTGTTATATCAGTTTAATTACCAAATTATGGCTGAAAACTATCCATATTCAACTGGCATTTCAACCACTGTTTTGGAATGCAATATGTTCAGGACAAAGATGAAGTTAATGACTCTTGGTTATCATGACATTATGACATTATTATCAGACCTCAAAAATTTCAAGTCCTTCTCTCTATAAGCCATATTAAGCCAACACCTAATCCACTTATTGTTTTGTATGTTTTTCTTTTCTTCAAGGTGAATAATGGGATGATTCAAATTTTTTGGTGCAGATCTTATCTGCTTCCAAATATTCCAAAATATATTTTACCCTTTGGAATTGTTATTAATATCCATGCCTTCATGAAGTATATTGTTATGTATTGCTAAAGGAGAAGCAGCTGCCTGAGCATTTGGCACATATGTGAAAATATCTTCCATAACACTGATTATCATCCTACCCAGTTTTGGGCACCACAATATAAAAAAGATATAAAGCTACTAGAGAGCATCCAAAGGACAGCTATGAAGTTGGTGAAGGGCCTTAAGGGGGAACTGTAAGAGGAGTGGCTGAGGTCACTTGGTCTGTTCTGCCTGGAGAAGACTGGGGACATCTCATCACAGTTAGAACTTCCCCTTGCTCATGATGGGAAGTGGAGGGGCAAACGGTCTGCTTTGTGGTAACCAGGGACAGGATCTAAGGCAATGGCCTGAACTAGTTCAGAGGTTTAAGTCTGGTACTAGGAAAGGGTTCTTCCACCAGAGGGTGATCAGGCACTGGAACAGACTCCCCAGGGAATGGTCACAGTCCTAAGGCTGCCAGAGCTCAAGAAGTGTTTGGACAACACTCTCAGACACATGGTGGGATTGTTGGACTGTCCTGTGCAGGGCCAGGAATTGGACTTTTATGATCCTTGTGGGTCACTTCCAAGTCAGCTTATTCTATGGTTCTATGTCCTAGTGAGGTAATTCCTCAGGCTGCCCATGATGGTGGCTTGAAGCCCCTGATGGTGGCTGAATACTTTTGTGGAGTTGGCAAAAGTAGCACCCTGAAAAGTCTGTTCAAGGAGGACTTGCCCAGTGAGGTCGATCTCTGTTACTCAGACTTGTCCCTTTAGATGTGGCTCAGTGCTCTTCTGCAATCTCTGATCGTTTTAGGGATTCCCAGGACCACAAGTCTTTTGATGCCTATTTACAGCCCATGAATGCCCTAAAATAACCCCAAGTGGTTCTAACATTAATTCTGTCATATTTTTCTGCAGCATCATGGATGAAATGCATCAGGCTCAGGCAGCAGGAAACTTTCCAGTTCTCTTAATACCCCCTTGTGCATTTCCATGGAGGCAGTTATCCCAGCATGAGGGCAGTTAAAAAGGGGGCTAGAGGCACATTAAAAAATATGAGCTTACAACATGATGTTGGCACAATTGTATTTAGTTTGCTTCACTGTGAGAATCCTGTATGTATTTAGTTAGTTGCAGTGGATTTGATATGCAGATGTTTTACTCATTTGAGTAATTAAAATGATTAAAACTGTCTTGAAATCAAATTCTTTGGAATTACACACTCAGAAGAGCTTTTCTCTTTCTGGCTTTCAAGTGAAGAATTTTCCTTACACATTTCCAGGTTATTAACTATGGAGCCACAGACTCTGGCAGTAAGAGCATCACAGATAGGAGATACCTCTTAAAACACCTTAAACTGAACCTGTTTGCTGTGCTGTGATGTACCTTTGCCCTTGGTGAACCGTGAGCTCTCAGAGCCCCGTGTTTGTGGAGTGATGGATGCTCTTCCACTGCCACCTCCTGGACACGACCAGGGGACTTGAGAGATGTGACAGTAAAAGCAGTAAATGAACTTGGAAAAATACTAAACCAAAGACAAAATATCTAACTCTGATTACAAACTTTTGTTTGTACAAACTTTTGACATTTTAAGTCTTTCACTTGACCTTTGAGTCTGACCCCAAAGCACAGCAGTGGGGGCTACTGCAGAGACACCCTCAGCACCAAGAGATGACTGAACTCTTCTGAAGATTTGCCTATAAATTACAGATTTTAAAACATGATTAAAATATTCAACTTGACACGTAAAAAAGTGTCATACTCATAACCCACCAGGAGTGGGGGGAAGGCTGGGGGTGGGGGCTGCATAAACATGAACCACTCCATTCACCACAGCAGAGCCCAGTGAAGTCTCTGAAGACATCCTGCTATGACCTGGTCACCTTGGCCCCAATGATGACTTACTTTTGATTAAAACTGCTTTCAAAAGACGATGCTTGATTAATGGCCTAGGAGACCTTGAAAATAGAGTCATTCCTGAAAGAGGAAGATAATTAATTTTTTAATCAGTAGGTGCTGACCTCAAGGTCTAGTGAAGGGAGTCACCAGCAAACTCACTCCCACAGATACATAGCAGAGCCTTTCTACATAACTGGAGACCCCAGGGAAAGGACTGGACACTGGACTTGGTACATACCAATCTGCAGAGCTACCTTATCTTCTCATCTCACTGCCTGGCTGGGAGCAGTCTGGGCACTCCCCTGGGGCAGACACCTTATGCTTTTTCCTCCCTCACCTCTGACATGAGCAAAACTCTGGCTCTTCTCATCTCACCCTCAAAAGAGATAAAAATACCCAGCTTCCAATCAGAGACAGCATCAGTCCCTAGAGATAATTCCTTAGCAGCCCATACTCCCAGTTTTACAGTGAAGTTCTTGACAAACAAGCTCAAACATCAGGACTAAAGGCTTTCCCTTGGCAGATGCAAACATTTCTCCAGCATATACCTCAACTTGTGCTTTCTTGTTCCTCACCTGGCACAGTTTGGGATGCTTGGCAGGGACAGATGCCTGAAAGCTCCTAATTGCAAAATTGTAATAATTTGGAGGGAGGGGGCTTTACATTTTCCATTCCAAGGAAACTTCAGTTTTCCCTGATAGATACCTGTCTTTCCAAACCAAAACACAATGTAAAGAGTAAATGGAAATAAATGTGATTTTTGAACTCTGTATTTATTTCCCAGAATTACTTAATACTGAAAACACAAATCAAATCATCTTCAGGAAGAGGAAACCTTTGGTAAATGTTTTCCCTCTCTGGACTGGTGGATCTTAATCAGCTAATCAAACAGATAATTTTCTTTCTCATACTGACCACATGTATGACTCATGTCATACTGACTACACGGTGTTTGGGATTTGAGCAGAGATGGATGATGGCAGCCATTCATTTAGGTAATGTGGTAGCTTCCCAAAATACCTGATGCCTACAGAAATTTCCCCCTACAGCACTAATCCTTCTGTTACTCTCATATTAATTTTCAATTCAACTGAAAAGAAACAGTTGGCTCAGGTTAGTGGTTCATGTTGTAAATGAATCTGCTTGTCAGGAGAGTGACCTAAAGAGGAAATTTTTGAATAGCAAGAGCTTGCCTTTACAATAAGCAATCACTAGGCAGTTATGACTTTATCACAATGATGAGGAAAATGAGTAGTTAGAGGAATGGTAATTTACTTTAATGTTATCTACCTTTGATGTCATTTAGCTTTAAAGTAACATTCAATCTTCTATTATAAAAGAAAAATGGCAGCTATTAAGTATGATGATTTTTTTCCAAGTTGCTTGGTGTCTGTGAGCTGGGATGTCAAACCTTTGATTACATCCTTGCAACAACCCTGACAATGGAATGGCTTTTTACCCCTAGCTTAATACACAAATCCTAGCAGGAGGTCTCACTTTGAAAGACATTTGATAAAAGAGCCCACTCAAGGAGCTGAGAGGAAATAAACAGAACTTTTTTTGTTTCATGGGGCTATGCTGCTTAAGTCCCATTGTATAATGCATTGCTTTTATGGGATTTTTCTTACCATGTTCTTTCTTCCGGTTTAGTCTGCCTTTTGTCTCCCATTTATTTTTGGCAAGTCTGTTTGTAATTTTAGACTGTGAAATCTAGGATATGACATAGCATTATGTTGGCACACTAATGAGATTTTAAATATCTTCTGTATGTAAAACCTATCAGTGAGAGCTGAATAGCACTGTTACCACTAAATAAGCTCAAGAAGGAAATCTTCTTTGGCCCTAATACATATTCTCCCATGCCTACCTTCAAACTTCAAAATGTACATTAAAAAGAAAATCCCTTTTGCCCATTTGAAATTGCTTGCCTAAGATAGGAATAACCTATGGTATTCATCTTTCTCTCCTCTCCCTTGGAACAATGCTAATAATTTAACCTGGAGCTTTCAAGGCACCGATGAGCCAGTATGAGCATACAGATTCCCACTGCTGATGGATGTTGGTGTTTTTGTGGAGTTGGCTCTGTGCTGCAGCCAGCAGCTCCACTGAGCTGGTGCAGGCACAGGCTCAGGAACTTCTTGGTTTGCTGGTGAGGCATTTGAAGGCTGGTTCATGTCCTGGCTGTGCTGTACAGGTGTGCATCATGTCAGTTATCTTATGCCTCTTAGCATACACTTATGAAAGGAGGGCTCAGGATTCTATGCTTGTCTTCCCTGATCAGGGAAGTTTACTGGAGAATCATGAAAGGGCAAAGCTGGGACTTAATGAGGGTCACAAGCAATTGGACACAGCATGGAGTTGTAAGCAAAAAAATTTTACATTCACAGATTCACAGAATCACAGAAACACAGAATAAGCTAATTTGGAAGGGACCCACTAGAACCATTGAGTCTGGCCCTGTGCAGGACCATCCCCAAGAGTCATACCATATACCTGAGATCATTGTCCAAATATTCTATGAACTCTGTCAGGCTTGGTGCTGTGACCACTGCCCTGGGCAGCTGTTTCCAGTGCCCATGACCCTCTGAGTGGCTAACTTTTACTTGATATCCAGCCTAAACCTTTCCTGACACAACTTCAGGCCATTCCCTCAGGTGATGTCAAGGAGCACCACAGAGAAGAGATTAGTGTCTGCCCCTCCTCTTCCCCTCATGAAGAAGTTGTAGTTAGAGTCCTTATTTGTACACACAAAGGCTGAACAGCTTTTTGCTGGAGGCTGGCCCAATGTTCAAGATCAAGGCTTGCCTTGGCTTTTTCTCACATCCTCTTGGATGTTCTTTTCTCCAAATTAGGAAGTCTGTACTTTTGTCTGGTCACATAAAAGCTGCACGGCTTAGAGAGGATTTTCAGGAGAGGTGTCTTACGGCTCTTTGCCTGTCAGCAATTCCTACCCTCACACAGCAGCTGCTGGGTGCAGTCTTTGATGTGTGGATTTTGGACAGTTGCACAGACTGAGGTTGCTATAACCTCTTTCCTGGGCACGGAGTCCTGCCCAGTCATCTCTAGACAAACCCTGTGGCCTGTGCTCCCCACTGGCATGACTGTCCCTTCACCTGTTATTTGCTGTGCTATTTGTGGTGTGGGGGAAAGAAGGGCATTCTGATACACAGCTCAGATTTTACCCAGATCTTACAATTCTTCGTTCCTGTGTCTATCACTGTCTAGTGGCTCTAGCATAGGTCCTCACTTTAATTCCTGAATTGCTTTCCTAGCTGTCCCTGTTATGAATTGTTAGCCTTGGATGGACTAGAAGGAGAACAGAGAAACCTTTTACAGAATGTGATTAATGTACTTATAGTCAAGAGAAATTGAAGTGATGGAAGAAAATGGAAAAAAACCACCATTTTCTGTTTTGGATGCATTTTTGTTTAATTTCATAATGTTGAATAAATTTTACATTTTAAAGCTGTTGGACACACAGGAAAGCCTCCAGCTTGTTTGGAAATCTGTGCTGACAGAAAAGGAACAACTCTGGAGAGATAACATTACAATCTCTAAGATCCATAGGACTTAGGCAACTGCTAAGCTTTATTTCAGCCAAGTCTGATTCTGGCTTAAAGAAGAAAAAGAAAAGAGAAAAAACCCTGGGACATACACAAAGAGAAGAATTTATAGTTGGAAGATCACCACAGTGAGAAGATACAGGAAAACAGCTGAAAAGTCATAGAATCACTGACAGCATGAGAGGAGATCTTAAAGATCATCTAGTTCTAACTCCCTGCCATGAGCTTTCCACTTTGATTTACCACAGAAATGTTTTTCTTTGTTTAAAAGCAGTGCAATAAGGTGGAGAAAAGTCAAGAAGAGCAGCTAGAAAAGGGTATTGAAAAATCAGTGTCACCATTATTCTGTTTATATTGTGGAGATGGTTTATGTGGTTGTACTTTTTCTCCCCTTGGATGCTATTACTTTCCTTTCCTGGGGGATATTTCTGAAGGGAAATAATAAAAAAAATCCTAGGGTCAGCTTATTGATCTAGAGCTGCCGAATTATCCTGATGTGCCATTTTAACAGCTAATTGAAAGGCTTCTGTTATGTAATCAAACGTATGTTTGACCCAAAACAACACCCTGTTTTGCTTCATGACTTTTTGATCTGGAATAACTAGGTGAGCCGTTCCAGGAAGCTGACTACGGAGATGTATCTCCCTAATTTCCTCCTTTCACTGGCCCCAACTGCCCTAGCCATTTTCGCTCCTTTTATCTAACTGTCATTAAAAGCAAATTAATTGGATTTGGATGCTCTTTTTCTTCAAAATCTCATTAGATCTTGAAACATGTTTTCTGCTCAAAATTCCACTTTCTATCTTAAATGAAGAAATAGACATTGTTATTCAACTCGGTAGAAAAGGAAATATTTTTGAGACTGTTGTAGAGGAATTTTTAGAAGAGCGAGGCCATGATTTATTGATAGGGGGTTTGAACAATCCCTGCTACCAGGGAACAGTATGAGAGTTTGTACTGTTCCTGTGCTGGTCTTGTAGGCCTTGAATTAATAAGAAAGTAGCAATTATAATAATTTAGTGTTCCTTCTCACAGATGCTTCCTCATGGATGCTGAAGATGTGTAACAACATGTTAGGCCTTCTCATGGATGTAGAAAACAGAATGCTATTCATAAGCAGAACAAAGGCAAACTATATGCCAAAAAACGTGGACCAGTGAACAATCATTTAATATATATGCATATTTACTTTTAGCCAATCACCAACTGTTTAGCTGTGCTTGCTTTATTTTCTGTAACCTGATAAAAGTAGAATACAAGTAATAAACTGGGAGATCAAACCTAATCATATTGATGCCTGTTTGATACTTGGCTTCCTTCTCTCAACACTCTGTATCTCATGGTTCTGACTGTCTCTCTAGCCTGCTTGAGGAGCATTGTGACTGAAAGGCTACATCATGTTTAAAAAACATTTCTTTTTCAAAACAGGCCATCTCCTTCTTCTGCCAGCAAGTACCTAAACACTGTTATAACTTTATTTAAGTGAATTCATCCAATACACATCTAAGAAAAATGAGACTTTTAATGCCCTTGAAATAACTTCTGAAATTTAGAGTATATTTATATATTTTTGCCTACATATATATGGTAAAAAATATGGTGTCACCCTGGTTTTGAAGATTTTCCTAAGCCTTCTGCATTGTTCTTGATATTGGAGTAGAATTTTTATTTTATCACACCTTATACTATAAACAACAGCCATGTTTTGCTAACTTTCTTTCATTGTTTACATATTTTTAGGTAGGAGGAGAAAGTTGATTGACAGTTGGCTTGACCAATGAGGTTTGAGAGGTGGAATTCCATCCTCCAATCCACGGGCACCATAGGAAATGATTAAAATTGTGTTTTGTAAATAAACTCGTCCCTTTTCCTGCTTTGCTCAGCAGCATGTCCTCGTGCAGTTCTTTTCGTGTTGTCTGTGCCAATATGGTATTATTTGAAAAAATGTAATGGTCCAGACTTAGCAGTGGGCACCTGCTCCATTAATCTGTTTCTGGAAGTATGAAGTTAGGCAAAGAAGTATCTAATCCTATGACTTTTTCTTTTTTATCAGTATTAGGCCTTGTCACAGGTATTGCTCCTTCCTTCCCATAACAGATGGTTTCATGTCAGTGCACTCTTTTTATCATTAAATTACTATTATTTTGTAATGAAATTGTTGTAATGTATTGTAATGTTTAGTTGTGCTAGTCTGAGATTTGAGTCTTTGTGACAGAGTTTGTTTTCCAGATGTAAATTGTCCTTGTAGAATCTAATGGGATTAACAACGTCTGAATGGCAAATATTTTAAATCTCTGGTAGATCCCTATCCTGCATCCATTCCTTTCCAGGTGTCTCTTTGTGACTGCAAGCCATGGGAACCTTGGCTTGAAGGTGTCTAGGGCAAGACTGCAGTGCCAGTGGGCTGGATTTTTCATCCTAACAGAACACAAAAATGCCTTCTTTACACTGAATGTTAGATGTCCTGCTGTCTTCTTCAGGGCTTCTGCAAGGTCAACATTGTAAGTATTCTCTTACAAATTCAGAATCTTCAGTATCGTAGAATAAATAAATGCATAAGGGTTTCACCTGACAAGCCCCATGCCATCACTTTTGTGCTCTTTAATGAAACTGGTTTTAAAGTGAGATTTAAAAAAATTAGAATTCAAGTTCTCTTTTTTTTTTTTTAATTTAAGTACTTTGATTTCCTATTTCCATCTTCTTGGAAGAGTGGTAGCAGGTGAAAATGACAATTTTCAAAACTAAAACAAGATTCCCAAGCCCTTGTGATTTCAGATGGCAAGAGTTAAGAAACAAGCATCCTAAGATGCATGATAAAATGATGAAAGATGGAAGTACCGTGTCTAAAAAGTTCAGCTGTGAGCATTCAATCTCAGAAAAAGATAAGAGAGTTTTCTCTCCAGAGAATGTCACTTTCAAATGAAACTGGAAGAGCTGCATTTAAATGTAATGTTGAGATTCCCGTTTAAAATGAATTATGATCTCTTTATGAAGAAATTCTGCAAAAATCACCAAACTCTTTTCCTGTTATTCCTTCCAGTAATAGAGCTGTCAGAATTTTTGACAAAAGGGTAGAAAATTATACGAAATACTTTCTTAAGGGATAAAAACATAGAGATAAAAAGCTGTTTTTCTAGTAGTGTAGAATATGAGGTTATAATTGTTAAAGTTATTAAAGTTTATGTTTACTAGAAAGCCCTGTAGGAAGGCACATCTACAGATTGGACAGTTGGAGGTCAGTTGGAGGGTGAGAGATAGTTATGATTCATAGACAGCACACTTCAGCTGAGCCAGCCAATGGGAGCTTTTCTCCTGTTATGTTTTGGTTTTGTCTGGTTGAGATTAAAGGTATGAAAGGGGGGTAACTTCTACAATAAAGTGATTGCCTTCTCATGCACAAAGGGGTGCATGTTTTTGTTCCCCATTGCTACACATTATTGCCAAATACATTACTACAGTTTTAGGCACAGGCCCAGAAGCAACTAAAAAAAGTCCATGAATGATTCAGCCATAACATTAGTTAATGTGCCATCCCAAAGTCTCCACATATATCCTTGATTCGAAAGGTCAAGTTTTGCTAAATAGGACATTCTCCATAAGAGAATGTCTTCAGGAAGGTCTTCAGGAAGGTCTAATCTATTATGAACAACAGAGCTGCATGAGACAAGACATAGAGTGGGCAGAAAAATCATCTGGCCCTTAGCTGTGGAAAGGCAGCAAGACCTGATGGAGTCAGAACAAGGGCAAACACTTTCTCTTTCTTTAATTTCCCCCTCTATTAGAAAATGTTCTGCCCAGGACTTAGTGGGTGACATCCAGTATGTCACAGAACACAACTGTCTCTCACGGAATGAACTGCTAGCTATGAATCTCTGATACATACAATAATAGACTACAGAGCTACAAATACATATGAAGAATATAAAGAATATGCATAAAAGCAAAAAGCTAAAATTCAGTTTTGCATCAGGAGAAGAGACAGATGGTGAGTCATCAGTGAAGTCATCAGGAGGACACAGCCAGGTATTTGCAGCCATGTGTGGAAGGACAAGAAGACAAAAATGGGTATACAAAGGGGAGATTTATAACAGATAGTGGGAAAAATGTCTTTTGCATGAGGACAGCCAAGTAATGAAGCAGATTGCCCAGTGAAGTTTTACATGCTCCATCCTTCAAAGTTTCAAGAAGGAAGTCCTGAACAACATGGTCCTCGAGATAAACTGCTTTGGACAGGGGCTTGGGCTGGCGATTCTTGCTTGTCTGAGACTCCAGTATTCTTTGATGTTTTGTGCAAGGCAGCCAGAAATGCAGCTTCAGTGGTCAGTGTAAGAATTCAGTGATTAATACAATAAGAATTTGCAGAGAAATTTATTCTTGTGCAAAAGGAGGCAGCTCCAATCTCGTATTTAGATAGAGTCCACACCTCACCTCTCTTTCTCTCCCTCTTGATACCTGTGCCCTTGAACATTTATCAAAAGCCTTGAATTAATTTTCATCCCAGTTATGACATCTTGTCTGAAATTCTTTCATCCATTAATGGGGGGGATATACAGGGAAACTAGGATGATATGGCATGGTCTTCTATGAAGATGAGTGTCATGTTAGTCCTTGACACTTTGGTCTTTCAGGTTAAATAATTATATGTTACATCTAGATTATCTTCCAAAGAATTTCACTGATTCTATAGGAAACTGATAGAATTTGACAGTGCTAAAAGAAGAAGCAAGCATAACAGTCAAAATCAGAATAATCCATACCAGAGCACATTTTTCTGCAACCATGAGCGACTTGTGGGGGTGGGAAGAAAAGGAAGAAATTATTAAATAGAAGGATAAGACAGAGCAGATTACAAAAAATATATACAGTTCTGCACTAAAGTAGCATCAGTGAGGGTGAACTATGTGACAGATGACAGAGCAGAGAGCCTGTCCAAGGAGCAAAAATGTCAAAAGTACTGTTTTTGAAAACTCCTGGCAGGTTTATGAAGAGTGGAATCTGATCAACCCCACTGAAACTCAGGCAGTCAAAGCAAAAAAAAGCAGGTTTGTTGAAATCTATGGGAACTAAGAACCTGCCTGTTTATCCATCAAAAACTAATACCAAGTATTCATCTGCAACACCCATCACTTTAATAACTTTGAAAAAATTGACCACTTTTCTAAAAGAGGTCTGTCTTAAAAATGGGTTAGAGATGTTGAAAGGATTACCCATAAGGGTTTATTTTTACCAGCTGGTACATAACCACCCTACTTGGCTTTGACTGCAAGAATTGTCCAGTTATGCTAATATTAGTTGTAGTTATATTGCTAGAAATTTCATTTGTACGATATATCATTCTGAATGCCCAGCTTTTGCGAAAAATATTGCCTTGTATTAGTTATTTGTCACACTTAAATAGGTGTATATTAGTTTAAGAATACATTTTCTCATGTAGCTACATAATGTCTCTCCACAGCTGTCACAAATCTAGTCTAAGACAGGTTCAGATTTCTTAATTCTCTTTTGGGTGACTTTAGTCATAACATCATATTTTCTCTCCTCTTCTGCGACAGTTGTAATACCTAACTGTGCAGTTAGATTGCAAGACTCCCTGTGTAAAATGCTTCTTTTCCTCTCCTGGAATTTGGCTTAGATTCCAGTTCTAAATTTAAATGGAACTCTATTTTCCTTGTTTGATAACCACCAAGTAATTAGGCTTCTACATAGAAAAAGAATTATCTAAAGAAATATGGTCCTATAAATGAAATTTTGAGCACTGTAGATATATGCCTTCTCTGCCAGGTTACCTGCAGTGTGCAGAAAGAAATTTTAAAGATACAGATACATATCCTGTCCTTGTAATTTGTAATACTTCAATTACTTGTGTATCTTAGCTTTTTCATATTACAGGAAAATATTCTTGCTTCCTAAAAGAGACATTTGTTTCTAATGGAGTGGCCCATTTAAAGATTAACGTCATAATATCTTCACAGAAAATGTAGCTGTAGAGCTCAATGGGTCTTTGTCTAGCTCTGCCTTTCCCCTCTTCCCCCACCACTATTCTACTGTAAATAGTACCTGGATGTTGTCAGATCTGAGTGTTAGTAATTGTTTCCATTGTCTTATTCAGGCCAAATTTGTGGGCTGATACTTGGAATAAGCTTTGTCTAAAGTTCTAATATGCTGCTGTATAGTGCTGTATATTTTAATGTGCTTTTCAGACTAATAATTTGAAGTAATGACAGTGGACCTAATAATTAGAAATAATGACCTAATAATTAGAAATAATTAGAAATAATGAGGATTCTATGACTATCTCTGCACCGCAGTGGATTACGGAGATTGCTATTCAGATTAGTTATTGTAGACACGTGGTTCAAAAAGATCTCTGAATATTTGATGGTGTTTCAGTGTCCCTAGCCTGGATCCTACAGCTCAGAACCCCACATTCCAGTGAAACATTCCAGTGGCTGCTCCCGCCTCTAATTGCTCTCCCCAGCTGGTGCTGCAAACGTCTGCAGTGTCCCATTTCCCATTTCCAACATCAGCATTCAGCAAGACTCTGGTATGTTTGGCCTAATTTAGTGTTTCCCTCAGCGTGCATCCAGCTCCCATCCTGCCCTCATGAGTAGACAAGATGCCTTGTCTTGTTCATGAGACTTTGGTGTTCCAGAACATGTCCAGCTAGAATATACAGCTTATACAGAATATATTCATGTTAGACCAAGTTTAATCTGAACAAACTCAGCAAAATCAGCAAAGACCAACTATTTTAAAGTTTTTGACCTAGCTTTGACCATTTCATATGAGAAAGCTTGGAAAGCACTCACATGGGCAGCTCAGCTGCCAGATCAGAGAGAGTGGTTCTTCCTGGGAGAGAAGTGATGATCACGTTGAGGAGCCATTTTCATCCCTAAGAAAATGCAGGTAAGGAAGATTCATGTCTAGATGGTCAAATGGTAGCTTTTACCAGGCAACTGTCCGTAATCTTAAAGCACACTGTTTTATGGGGCATAGAACTACAGGAGTATGGCTTCCTATTCTTCTGTGATTTGTGTATTGCTCTGCTCCCTGGCTGACAGTATTCCCATCTTCCCATTACAAGACACAGTCACTCTGTGGTACTGGCATGTTGCCTGCTCAGCCAGCCTGTGGCTACTGATTTTCCATCTAAATGTGTGAATTGGTGGGAGATTGCTCTCTTTGGGAGCCCACTCTCTGCCACTTAAAATGCTTGGAGAGAATCAAGGTCCTTGAGCTTCTCTCCCTGTGTCCAATTGAACCTTGATCAGCAGCTTCAAAGGCCTCTGGGAGATATGGATCTGAAGACCCCAAAATTACATGACTGTGTGTGCTTCATTTCCTTTACAAGCAGGGAGAGCAAGCATTTTCAAATTTGTTTTTCATTAAACTATCTCTCAAGCAAAAGATTAGATGCAGCAGCAAGAGAATTGTATGATATACAGCATAAATTTTCAGAACATATGAAAAAATCAAGGCAAATGCCATGCAAACTGATAGCGGTGGCCTCTTAGGCTGAGGCAGTTCAAGATCAGATGTCATAAAAATCTTCATGAGAACATTAGCTATAAACCACTATTTATTTTTAACCATCCTGCTGCTTTCATGTCATTTTTCATGAAAATCTGAATGCTTTTCCTTTCAAATATTGTCAAGGGCTTAAAAAAGGTTTTAAAAAAGGTTATCAGTGCATGAGTTCTTTGTAGTCAGTAATTCCCAAGGCAGCTCTGAATTTGGAAAAGCAAACAGCACTTGCCAAGTGTATCTTGGTGATAAAACCCCAGACAAAAGCTAATTTTGTGCAGATATGTGTTTGGTGGGTGTGAACCACAGAAAACCTCAATCATGGCTAAATTATTTTCCATTTTCTGGAAAGGAAAAGAGTCCTGAGCAGCTTTTATAAATACGAAAAGTCAGAGTATGTGTATGAAGCACCAGTAGAGGGCAGTAGTAGTCCATGAAGAAAGTACTGCAGCCGTAATAAATTATGAAAGGTATTTGCTTTAGAATTAAAGTTGTAAGAGCTGTAAACTGTATGCTTTTGCATCCTTTTACGTCAGAGTATTTGCCTGTTTTTAATCCTGAATGTGTAGGTTCATTTAACTATTTTCATTTAACTATTTTCATTTAACTAGAAATAAGGAAAGCTTTTGAAATTTTTCACATTCCTCATCTGGAAAGTAGTTTGCAACCATTTGGTATTTAAATGTAGTACTATTTCCTCTTTCTGACAAACATGAAGTAATTAGGCTTTTCAATGGACAAGTGATTACCTAATAAATGACCTTCTGCAAAAAGCTGCAGTAAAATGAATTAAAAGACAAATTTAGCACAAATGATAGCCAAGCAACAACGTCCAGGAACAAAAGAGAAGCTTTGCAAAACCAGTCTGTTCAGAAGCTTTAGAAATAAGGAAAACATTTGCTAATGGTGTAATTATAGGTCTGACTCTGTGTGTACATTCTTAAACACAAAATAGGATAGGCTGCTTGTCATTCTGAAAAGAACAGGGCATATGCCTTTATTAATATTCAGCTCTTTATTAAAGTGATCAGTTCTTTATTAAAGTCATCAGCTGGATTGCAGAGTCCAGCCAGAATTTTTCACGCTGCTGTGGCAATCCGATAGAGCAGGTACTGTTGTGGATCTTCACTCAGCTGCCCCCAGTAGGTGGCGAGTCCTTGTCTCCACGGGAATAGCTAGAAGCTCTCTCTGGTTAACCATCAGAAGGGAGAGCAGTGGGAGTCTGTCACTGGGGTACAGAGTCAGCTCTTTACCCTCAGGGAGAAACCTTAGGAGTTTCCTGTTCTCTGTCTCAGTCACTTCAGCTGGCTGATTCACATTCTATTCAGACTCCTCATAGGTCATGGTGAATCTTCAAACCAGGCCAGGGGGTGCGTCCACTTCTTGCTCAGCCAGGGCACTCTCTAATTCTCCTCTGATGCATCTAGTTTTTCATCTTGGGGTGCAGTTCCTCTAAAAGACCCTCCCAGGATTCACAGGGTTGGTTTTATTTGCATATACAAATGCATATGCATTTGTCCTGGTCGCAGCAGAGGGTATCCCTGCTGAAAAAAAGGTAGTTACAGTGAACAATGAATGGGCTATCTAGGCATGAGATGCTTCTTTTCACATTTTAATGAAGTAGGAGAATGCCACCGGGGACAGTTTCCCTTTGGGGCAGCTTTCCTCTGTCCTCAAACTTGCTGGGGTGTAAGGAGTGTTATAAATGTGAAATGATTAATTCATGTTCTTATGATAAATAATGAGTTGAAAACTATAAACTTCTGTATATGAGTATGGGATAGCTGTATACCTGAGCTACAGGGTGTCTCCTATCATCATGCTGAAACAAAAGGCAGGCACCGCCCGAGATCATCTTGTCCAGGAATAGAAAGAAGATGAATGGAGGGTGTTAGGAGAAGAGCTTCAGCAGGATGGGCTATCAACAGACTAATCAACGCCGCTGGCCAACACCCCCGGCTCCTGCGAAAGCCGTTAACCATATATCGATTATTCATCAGCCACAAAGACCGACCTAAACTGAACATTAACACTCTGGCTAGAGAAAAAGAACTCCTTTCAGCCTGG
Source organism: Cisticola juncidis (assembly GCA_013400215.1). Taxonomy (NCBI): domain Eukaryota; kingdom Metazoa; phylum Chordata; class Aves; order Passeriformes; family Cisticolidae; genus Cisticola; species Cisticola juncidis. The sequence continues at coordinate 441,016 of VXBR01005502.1, read as the reverse complement.
TCAGAGACACCCATGGACTTGAATAGCTAACATGGACACAAAGGAGAATATGGGGAAATATTGCCAGGGGGGGAATAAAGTGTATTTAGACCAAGCCATGAAACGGGCAAAGTCGTGAACCATAGGGGAGGCAGCAGACAGCCAGGTCTGTGTCTCACGGTTCACCCTTGGCATTTTCCCGGGCAAAATCGTCAAGTATCTCCACTGTTGTTGGGTTTACTGAAATTCTGTGATTCGATCGTTTGTTTTAATAAACCAAATTATTTTAAGTGGAATATTGAATCTGGCATTTATAACAGGGGTTACCTCTAGCTGGGAAGGAGCCAGCGGCTTTCGAGGGGCAGCAGCCTCACCCCAGCTATGGGGTTCTCTGCAAAAAGGAAAAAACACCATTTTTCTAAAAGGCTGGGTGACAGCACAAATTGGGAGGAGGGGGGTTGCATTCATAACTCTTTTTATATGCTAATGGATGCTCTGCATTTTCCTCTGGGGGGATGGAGCTGTCTCAGCTGTCTGCTATGGGGCTAGGACAGGGATAGCCCAGCCCCCTCCCAGGACCACAGCAGCAACCACGGGCAGTTTTTAATTTGTTCATAACAATACTGGCCACTAATTCCCTTGAACTTATACTTACAACTCAAGGGAAGCATGACCACTTCTCACAGGACACTTATCACCTGTGGTTGTTCCTGAAACAAAATGTGAACAGCAAGTGGATGATAGAAGAAAATGGCCGAGTTGCACATTGCTGCCAGTGTCTTTTTTTGCAGTGCTCTTGGGGATGGTTTATTATCCCATCCCATCAAAAATGATGGGTCTTTGATCTGCTCTGTTTTGTGCCCGGGGGTGGCGGCTGTCCCTGCCCACCCCATTCTCCCTGGCTCCAGGGCTGTGGTGATGAGGGGGAGCTCAGCCACGCTTCCCACGGGAATGGGGGCGGGACGAGAGGCAGCCTCTGCCTCTGCTCCGGCAGGTGCTTCGGCTGGACACACACAGCCGCTATTTCTGGCCAGGGATCCTGCTGTTTCTTTGGGTTTTGCCTGCTTATTTTTGTTTTGTTTTGTTTTTGCTTTGGCACTATAAATGAGCTTGGTGGCTGGGCTTTTGCTGCTCTGCTGTCGGGAAGCCCAGAGCCAGTGCCTGCTCCGCCAAGACCTAGGACTGTCCTTGTTTCCCGCCGAGGGGCTGCTCCTACCCTCTGCACAGCCCGGATCCAAAGGACCGGCCAGCGCCAACGAGAAGATCCTGAAGAGATTTTTCCCCCCGCTACTGCGTTTGGGGGCCGGACTGCTACTGCCAAACCTCACCACACCTCCACCATTGCTCTGGGCTTGCACTACACTGTAACTTTTCATCCTCTGCCTGCCAGGAGGTCCTGCTGTTCCAGCTTGCTTCTCCTGAGGTTCCTGCTACAGCTCCTTTTGCTGTCCACAGGGGGCACTGGGACCAGCTATCTTTGGAACTTCATAAAGGAGACCCCTCCTCCATCTCTCTGCCGGCTGTGTCCGCCATCACCCGTGTGGAGAGGAATGGCCGGGCCCGCGCCACAGCGCCCCCTGCAGGCGCCCAGGAGCCATCGCCCCGCCCTGCCCGGGGGGAGCCGCCAGCGCCCCCGCCGGCTGTGACTGGAACTGCACCCAAGGGGAAGGTGCTTCCAGAGCGGGAAGAGACTCTTACTGGGTTTTCTGTTCTTGTTTTTCTGTTGTTGTTACCATTGTTGTTGTTTGCTTTGTTCTACATACACTCACTAATAAAGAACTGTTATTCCTTTTCTCATATGTTTTCCTGAAAGCCCGTAATTTCAAAATTATAATAATTCGGAGGGGTGGGGTCATATTTTCTATTCCAAGGGAGGCTCCTGCCTTCCTAAGAAGACATCTATCTTTCAAACCAAGACACTAATATACTTGCAGGGATATCAGACAAAAGAATTGTGAAGAGAATGTCTTTGAACTATTGTTTTCATGTAATGTCTGATCTCAGTCTACTCAGATTAAGCAAGTTTCAAAGTGTACAATATACAATCTTCATCTGTGTATTCTGACAGCCTTTCATCATCTATGCTTCCAACACTTTTGCCATCAGCCTCTGAAAGCAAAATAAAACAAAACATACCACTTAGTGTAGTGTACCTTCAGAACAATCTTAGTGTTGGAGGCATAAAAACATTTTTTATCTGGCAAAGAAGTTAAACCTTCAGGAGTCTTTTTTTTCTCAGTACTGAAAAAAATTGCAGTTGTGAGAAAATACTTCAGCCATATTTCCTGCAAATATTCCCCTGAAAATATTCCAAAAGTTAATTTACAACTTTTAAAGATGTAAGGAGAAAAAGAATTGTGAGAGTGTTCTGGATCCTGGGCGTTTCTTGGGGCAAATCCTAACTATTTTTCTCAGTATGTCAGCACTTCTCAGAATATGTCTTAGGCTCATCTACTTCTGCTTGATCAGATGTGTCACAAACAGGTATGGTTCAAGAGCTAATTTTTTACTTGGTGTACAGCTCTGCTGATTCACTGTTTCTGACTCTCCAGAATCCCTGATAATGGAACATTTAGAGGTGATATGAGAACGCAGCCTTCCCTGAAAATGTCAAGGCTGTTTCTACGTGTATCCACTACTGTATGTGAAAGAGAAAGAAACCAGGGGCCAGTATTCTCACTGTTTAATTCCCAGCTCCTACTTCAGCTAAATTAGGAGCCAATTTTCAGTAAATTATTGCAGAAAGAAGGCTCCTTCTGAGGGTACTTCATAACAAAGGACTATGTTACTTCACCTTCTATCAGTGAGGTTTTACTTCTCTCATTACATTTTCCAGTAGCAACTGTGCATTAAAAAAAAAAAAAGGTATGTGGAAAAAAAACCCNTTTTTTTTTTTTTTTTTTATTGGATTGCTGAGGTCAGTTGCTAAATGGGAGCTTGAAATATTTCCCTCTCTCCTTCTGATATATTCTAATATGAAGCACAGATTCAGGCACAAGGTTAAGAACACTCTACACTGCTTTTAGGTGTACTATGTTTTCTCAAAGCATAAATAGAAGGGGGGTTGTATCTCTGATCTGTAGTCTCCAAGACTTCTTAGATCCCTTGGTATTGCAGGACCTATAGTGTGTCAGAATAGCAAATAAATTTTAATACACTTTTTGGTTCAGGGTTATCCTAGAAATTGAGAAAAGGATGTCCAACATTTCAGAACAACACTCTGCCATCTAAACCTTTTTAGATGCCTTTAGCTGAGAATACAGAGAAATATATTATGAAATTCAAGTACATCATACAGAATATTTTGGTTTGTAGGGCTTTTTAACAAGGCATTGTTAATCATTAAAACAACAGCATAGATCTTCCTGTTCAAAAAAGCCTTGTCCCCTCTTAGTGTTGTCACAGCTTAGTCATTTAGGCACCCGTGATGATTTACAGGGAAAGAGGGATGGAATAGGAATGTGCCACGTAATGCAGTGATGGCCAGCTGGCATCAGTTTAAATCTTTTATTTCTGCTTACCTTGTGTGATTTTTTTAATTTAAGAGGTCTTTTAAGAATGTATGTTTTCTCCAGACACCTATACCCTCACACAACTGGTATGCTACTAGACAACAATGAATAGCCTCTCTTGGGTTCTCCACACTCAGTACCAGAAAATAAATGGATTTCTGTCTTGCCAAAGATGCACTAATCTAAAAATAAATTTAGAGATATTATGCATTTAGAAATATTTAGAAATACTGCTGAAGAGTCACTGCACCTGCCTGTTTGCAGTCATCATGAAATTATTTTATTTCAGCTGGTTTTTCTTCATTCATCAAATATCTCAAGACACCTTATGGTCCATTGTATCTTTTTGGAGTAGATAATGAATTGTGATTTTGAAATTACATTCTTGAAATGAAGCAAAGAGATGGACTGGAAGATTAAAACCTCCAATTTTTCAGAATTCATGCAGCAGTGAGTGTTTGTTGAGTATCCTGCCAGCCTGTATTGGTGTATCCTGTTGAGAAAATCCACTCTCCTAATCATGGCTCAACGTTATCCATGGTACTGTGTAAATAAGAAATAATGGTGGGCAATTTCCTGTCCAGGTGATTTTTTTTCCCCATTTGCTTCGACATAGCTAAGATTTTGTCCTTAAACTTTAATGAAATTTGAGGGTGTTTGGCTGTTCATCAGACTGGATTCTTATTTCCTTATTTTCTTGACAGGATCCAAGCACGTAAAAAAGACATTTTGCTTAAAAGAGCAGAAAAAACCCACTTTCGTCTTGCTCTGCCTCCAGATGCAAACATAAGGATAGGTAAAAAGATGTCTCTCTCATTGTATATTTAATAGATTACAGTGTTGTTAGAGGAATTGAGGTAGGGAAATGCATTTTTTAGCTTTATATTGATAGAGTTCCTTTAAACAATAAAAGGAAAACTAGAAAATAGCATTTCAAAGAAAGTCAAAATATAGCTCATAAAAGCCCACATTTCATTTTAGCAGCTGTTGTTTCTTCGTGTATAATCTGCATATCTATTATTTTTTCTCTTAACTCTGAAGTTAGTGTTTAGCGGGCACAGCCTACAGTGACACATGACATACAGATCTTGGTGAAAATATTTACAAGTATTAAGTATCAATAATAGTTGCAATATTGTTGGTAAGATATACTGTAATTGAAATGCAAGATTTTAATGAAATTTAGCAAAAGTTTGTATTATACCCCAAACCACTTGGCAACATTTAGCTGTGTTTCGTATTTTTTGTTGTATATGGAACAACTGTATTAATGTCACATAAATAATTGATTTATGAAATAATAAAGCCATGAAAAAACCTGTGACAGTTAAAAAGAAAGTGTTCAGCTTTGAAATTCTAGATACTAATTTTCATCTGAAGTCACTCTTTTCGTTTTAGAGATCTGCATGTAACTTCCTGTAAGATGCAAATATCTTGTGTAATATTACCCTTTACAATACTAGCTGGCAAATAAAAGAATTTTTTTTGCATGCCCAAGCATTAATTTTTAGTTGAAAATGAAGTTAATTTTATTTTTCTCATGTGAATGCTGCCATTTTAAGGTCATTCATGTCATGAGACCATTATTTTCAATTTTCATCAGAACATTTTACTGGAGATGTGAGTCATTCTTGAAAGCTTTTGGAATTCTAACAATTTAATTTAAATAAGGCTGATGAGTATTTGAAGTAAAAGTTCTTTCTATGCTTCAGGTGAAGACTGTGCAACAGACCTTAGAACTCAATTCAGCAAAACAATTAAAATTACATAGCTTTAAGTTGATAACTTGTTGCCTTTGTTTTGTTCTTCCTGCTGTTATAATTCATTCAGGGTGCAATTTGGAATCTATGTAATTTGCAGATAGTTCTCATATGGCAATAATACAAAATCTTCCTGGAATCAGCATAATAAATAGTTTTTTTTATGAACAGTTGTACTTCTGCTTGATCTTCAATGAATTCTAAGCTGTGTGGAAGTGATATGCAAATCCATTCATTCATCCATAAATAGTAACAGGAAGATCCTCCTCGTTAAGTACACAGTAAACAGCTAGGGGGAAAAATAGATATGAGATCAAGTGCATTGCACCTTTTCTATAAAATTTTCGTGGTGCAATGAGTTATGATTAAAATCCGTGAAGATTTATCTGTCTTCCAAATGGGTGTTTCTTAGGCTTTCTTCTGAAAGTAAAAAGTGTGGCACGAGCATGGTAACTACATAATATGACTACACCAAAAACTTTTTTCCTCCTTGACTTTAATTCTGTAGTACGGGGAGACTTTCAGGAAGCATGTATTTCCAATGCTTACTTTTAGAACCAACTTTCGATCTCTTGCAGTTCTGAGAAGAAAGCTGGGACAGTAGGTTCTAATGCAAGAACTTGAACCTAACGTGTCATGGAAATAAAAGAGAGTGGTCATCATACTCGATGAATTTGTCAAATTATGCAGGAGTGCATTTTTCCTTTTCGGTACCTGCACTTCTTCCAAGCCATACTGCAAACTTACTGTTGACAACAGAAGACAAAATTTATTACATTTTTTTTCAGACTTCAGCTAATCCAAAAGTCTCACCGTACTTTAAACACAAAGTATAAGGAGATTCTGCATTTCTCAGCAAGATTCTTTTATTGCTAAAGTACTCTAAAGATTAGCAAAAGACTTCCAAGTGTAAAAACACTGGGAAAAGCTGACCCTAGGCCTCAAGACTGATTTTTTTAAAGCTTTGTTGCATCTTTGCTATCAGCAACTGGGAGTTTCAACTGAGAAATAGCGTTTAGGAAAGATGGATAGACATGAACACAATCAAGCTCAATGTCTGATGCATCTGAGGAAACGTCTAGCCAGTCTACTTCTGTCACAATCATTCCTTCTCCTTCCACTTTACAATGAGCTAAATTTTGGACAATTATCAGCCCACGTTCCCCTTACAAAATGCAGACGTTTGGGAAAAAATGACTGCTTTTTCAGGCCTTGAAAAGGCAGCTTGCTTGTAGCATTTTCTTGTAAATACAAAGAAAATACTTGTTGTAAATGCTTCTATTTATAAAGTCTTATTTGTAAATATAAATACCATGATATGGGGTAAGATGCCAGGCATAGTATTAAATGATTTTACTACTTTTATGTATGTTCTAATTGGTGTAATATAGATCAGTCTCTGAATGCCCACTGATTACAATTTAGTAATGATGCTAATGCTTAGAAGTGAAATGCTGCTGAAGCAACTGTCTCCCTGCTGAAAACATACAAGTTTATTTTAGGAAGAAAACAAAATGCTATTCTGTGTCAGAGCAAAATAGAAATAGATGAGCAAAGATGTCCAGGGTAGTAAGTTACATGTAAGTACAGAATAAATGTATTATAGAATATGCTGGCTGTGGACTAAAGTAGTACATTTCATTATCATTTGTCTGTTGAAAGAATTGATCTGTGAGAACAATCTCTCTAAGTTAAACCAAAGCAAATGTTATAAATCAGTAAAGCTGTATCATTTGAATATTTATAAGAAGAACAAAGACACTCTAACACAGTTTTGCAGATTTTTGTTGTTGTTTTGGTGTAGAATAACATTTTATGGAAATGGTATGCTCTGGCTCACCCCTGGAGAGTGTATGGTTTATGCCAAGTCTGTACCCTCCCTGCAGTATCGTGTGTCTGTAACCATATTGGCTAGAGAATCTTACCGCACCCACTTTGAACCTCCCTGTCAAGAGTGCAAACAGAGAAGGCTCACCCTCTTTGCCCCTCTTTGCCCAGGAGGTCTCCAGAGGCTTCCCTTCCCTCTCTCCCCTTCCCCCTCTCCCATTCCCTTCCCCCTCTCCCTCAGTGACCATGCTGCCTTCCCGGGGTCAAACTTCAAATAAACCCTCATCTCATCACCACCTCACCAACATCTAGAGTCTCTTTGCCTGCCTGCATGCGAACACCCACGACCCAGAGCCCGGGGGGGTCCCCCCAAAATGTAAACTACAACATTTTGGTGTTGTTTTGTTTTTATTGCAAAGTTTATCTTCAGAATAAAAGAGGAGCTTGTGAATATGTTCATTGAGGTTAATCTAAGAATCCTCTAGCAAATTAAGGAACTGGAGGGTGGGTATTAATGTCTACATCACACAGACTGAGTTCCAGCAGACTGGGCTCCTTTCTTTGTCTATATGATGTATTCCATGTGAGGGCTCTTTCTTGTGGTCAAAGGAGCTATCACTAAATATTTAAATACAAATTCTATGAAAATTAGTCACATGGCAATTTCAGTTGTCTCCTCATTTGTTGCTGCCTGATGATTCAAAGCTATGACTTCCAACTTGGAAACAAACTGGCCAGTCTTTTTGCAGAGGCTCAACAAGAAGGAAAAAACAATCACATATTTTACTTTGTCTTTTGCACAATAGAAGAGATGAAATTTACCTCTGGTACCCAGCCTACACTTAGTTATCTGGCAAGTGTACCACAGGGAGCTTCCATCCTTTTCATCCTTGCTTAGGTGTTGGGATGCAAAATCCCTCTGGGCCCCGTCACACAGGCCCAGAGATGTCCAGAAATGTGAGGGCTGAATTAGAACCTTCAGAGAAACTAAAATACATAAATCCACACAGACATGAGGTAGAAATGCAGGTTTAGTTTTAAATAAGTATAGAATTTTTAAAGTGCCTTAAGAGAGTGAATTAATAAGAAAAGGACCTAAAATCTAGTTTAAAGTTTAGTGGCATTGCCTTTTGCTAATTTAGTTAAGCTCTCGATATAACAAAAACAATGTAGCCTTGCTAAACATTCCTAGATAGAACAGATAGAGCTATATACATAGAATTTGTGTAAGAAATTGTAATTGATTTTGCACATCAATCTTAGCTTAGAATAGGTCCAGCAAGACTGTAGAAACACCATGTTTGTACCTGACTAGCTAAAAATAGAATAAAATGCACTACTTTGAGGATGCCAGCGCACTCATGGAATACAGATTATGGGTGCTGTCACTGCTACTACCTATAAGATGCTGCCACTTCTGCTTGAGACATGGGGACTTTATGCTAGAAGTCTTTCTACATACTGGCATGAACAGTAACACCAATGCCTTCTTGGGACTGATTTTAATGATGCAATAAAGGACTTTGCTTTTACAACTACCCAGGTTCTATAGTCTTCAATGAGGATGTGCAGAAGACTTGACACTTAGGTGATTTGGAAATAGATCTTTCGAGATGCAGTAAGAAAGATATGGCAAGAAAATCCAAATTCATCCCATATACTATTCCAGCTTGAAGAGCATGGCAACAAACAGTTCCTGTGAAGAGCGAGACCATCAGAACTCAATGAGGGACATCTAAAGCACCTCATTCAAGGAATCAGAGCTTTTTTATCATCTGGAAGACAATATAGCAGCAAATAATACATAATCAGACCAGACTCCTGTTCTTAGATATTTATTGGCATGAGTTCTAGTAGTGGCAAAATAGAATAAATATTGGTATAACTTTTTTACTTGAAAGGGATCCTTAAAAAAAGAAAGCCTGGTAACTTCGTAAGGAAAAGCTGCCACAGAGGTGACAGTGTTTGCATTCACCTCTAATAAAAACCTTTAGCTGCCTTCTTATCCTTTCTACTTGTACTAGTAGTCTGGCTCCTCCCAGGAACTTATGGTGCTATAGGCTTCCTCTTCTTTTCCTAGTTGGGGAAGTAATCAGTGTCCAGCCGAACATCCTAAACACTTTGATCCCTCTTCTGGAGGGCAGTTTGTCTCCTTTGTAGTTCATTCAAGATCACTTTAAAGCCAATTATCTTTGCCTTGCAAGATGATATGTGATAATTAATGGGCGTGGATGGAAATGGTTACAAGCTCTTTATAGCTTCTGTACCTGGAATATATTGTATAATAATGTACTGATATAAAGCTACTGTACATATCCAGTGTTCCTCAGTTCTGTCTTATACTGTTATATTTTAAGCTCATTGCACTTAATGCAAATAATACATCTTATTTTATTATTCAAAAGGCAGTAAAGAGGGCCAAAAAGCTCAGTCATGAGATATTCAAGATGAACTGAAGGGCAGTGGTGGACCTATTTAATCTGAAATGATAAAATATTGAAATGGGATCTAAGGTATGGATTTTTTCTTGTTCCAGTTGTTAGTAATTTGTCTTAATTTTTTTGCTTGTTTTCTGTCTTGTTTCAGACAAGGTTTCAAAACTAGAACAGCTGCTGTTAAATCAATATAGTAATATTTACACATATGAACAGAAAAATATAGCAAATTTTGTGCTGAAAGTTATTAACTTTATTAAACTTTATAGTTCTAAATAGCACCAACAGAATACCCTGTAGGTAGCTATACTTTTTATGAAAGGATCCCCAAATGCCCTCTGACACTGTCTTCAATATGAGATGCTGAAATACTCAGTCCTCTTGATTCACCTAATGTTCCTAACACATTTACCTCAAGAATATATAGGTTTCTTGTGGGAGACAAGAAATCCTGTTCACTGTTGCCCACCATAAAGCACTCTGGGAAAGGTTCAGCTAACAGCGAGGTAAAAAACAGGTCATGTAACCAGAGATCAGGTTGTATGGCTGCCTTGTGCTAGCCTTGTGCATGAGGCAGTGGTTGGTTGAGGAGATGCATGAACACCACATTATCAGAGAGCTGACTGGGTAAAGGGATGCATGACCAGTGACACTGCAGTGGCAGGCAGCCAATGTGTGCTTGTTTGGGTTTAGAACATAAAAAGGTTCAGTTTGTTACGATAAATTATCTTCTTTGGAATAAACAAGGAAGTCTGCGTCTTTGTTCCCCATTGCTACAGTTTCTGTCTTTGTTGTCCTGCCAGCAGTTAAAATGCTGTGCTAGTGAGATAATAGCTGAGATTTATCTTAGAGTGATAAAATGAATTTAAATTTCTTTATTGACTTCTATTATTGAAATGCATTTTTATGCTTTGAATATCTCTCCTTAATATGGTAACCACAACTTAGTCAGACATGATGGTCTGTTGAACTGTATAATTCCAAGAATGACCTATGTCAAGGTAGATTTATGTTTTACAGTGTTTTTTAATAATACTGTGCTTTAAAATAAAGCAAACAACTTAAAGAATGTTATAACTATCCTGAGGATAAATTTAAAAAATTTGGAGAGTAGAAGTGCACTTAAAATATACCAAACATATTAAAATTAATAAATCAAGCAGCTAAAATATTTTTATTACATCCTGATATAGATAGACAATAATCCAATTTTTAAAGGTACTTGTGTGCACTGCCTTAGGATGCACAAAACTCAATTACTAATACTGTTACTATTACATACTATTTCTTTTTCATTGTTATACTTCTTATACCATATTTTGTCTCTGACTGCAATACTTTTGGTAAATGTCTATGAAAAGACAGAAGAGTGATTGCAAAAGTATAGTGCATCAAATTCTTCCATACTTGCAGTCCCAATATGTTCACATTAATTCTACGGTTATGGAATAGAGATCAATTAGGGTAATCTATACATACATATACACATACACATACACATACACATACACACTCAGTAATATATGCTGTGGGAGATGTGGTTCTTCTCAGATTCTTTTGCAGAGACTTCTACTGCTTCAGTTTACATCCCTACTGCAACAGGCAGATAATTAGCTGCTCAACTGCCTGGCTGCCGTTGGCAACACCAGATCATGCTGGTTTATGTTACCATAACTCTTCCAAAAACTGCCTTTCACAACTCCCAATGCATACAAAGGAAATAACAAGGAAACAGATAGTTCTACTTACAGAGGCTGACAAAAAAAAACCCCAAACCAAACCAAAAAAAACCAAACCACAAACCATAACAACAACAACAACAAAAACTAAACAGCAGTTGGTAAAATTCATCTTTTTTGAGAGCTGATGAGCCCTTGGAGCTTGGAAGTATTCCACATTTGTCTCTGCAATACTTTTGGTAAATGTCTATGAAAAGACAGAAGAGTGATTGCAAAAGTATAGTGCATCAAATTCTTCCATACTTGCAGCTGTGGAATACAGCATAAAAGATGAGAATGAAGATCAGAATAGTGTTAAATTAAGCAAAAAATACCAATTTGTTATCCTAAAGAGAATAAGAATTGTAGCTTCTTATTAATGTTAAGAAGTATACAAAAAGTTCTAAATTTGACATAATAAATAGTGAAAACTACTTTAATACTTGCAGTCATTGCTGTATTTTTCTCCTGAGAATACAGTAATTTCTCCAGCTTCATGTATTTGCTTCACAATAAGTAATACTAAATAATGCTTTTTATGTCGGAGGGTAAAAGGGATTTTTTTTAACATTTATGCCTATTGGTATTTGAATTCCTGTGCTGAAATGAAGAGTGTAATTGAATATCATGCATGATCTTAGCAGCATTTGGATACTGATGCTGCTAAGGAACTGGAACAGAAAATACTAATTACATAAATTTTTGCCTATTTCACCGACTGAACTTCTTATAGATGGATCAGGAAAGTCAAGAGCCTGAGGTTCTTATTCAGCCAGCAGGTAAGCAATTCACTGCACTGAAATGAAATTCCCTAAATCTTAATTTGGAGATGGACTAAAAACTGCTCTATAAAAGTGAAAGGAATGCTGGAAACTTAAAATCCTATTCATTTATTATGAAATAATGATAAGGTTTACAAATTTGAGGTTTGGTTCTCATTTGATTTTTCAAAAATACCAATAAGGATTTGCAAATTGCTTACATAAGTTGTATGGCTATAAAAAGTTTTCTATATTTGCAAGTAATTTAGACAGATTAATAATTTTTCAGAGCTTCAGCTAAAACTCATGACAATTTTAAGCTTGGAGATTTTTCAGTAACATCTCTAACCATGCTTTTTTGGCAAATTTAGGGAAGCCTTGTCAAAGTCTTTTCATATTAAAGTATATATTTTAGTTATTAGGATCTATTTTTAGGATTTTCTACCTGACATATAATACTTGTATGTGTCTTAGTTTGGAAAGGTAGGTATCCGTCAGGGAAAACTGGAGTTTCCCTTGGAATGGAGAATGTAAAAACCCCGTTCTTCCAAATTACTACAATTTTGCAATTAGGAGCTTTCAGGCAAAAATATGGGAATAGGAATAACAGCTGTTTACTAGGAATATTTAAAAGATACAAATGCAGTAGTACAAAAAAACAAACAAGCAAACAAAGAAAAGTCCTAGAAAACCCTGACAGAGTCAGAGATACGACCTCACATTCTGTTGCAGTCCAAATAAGTCTTCCTGGAGTAACAGATATTGTTCTATGAAGTAGAAATGACCCTGTAGAAAAAAAAAAGGGTCCAGTACTGGCAAGATGGGTCCAGTTTTCCTCTGAGAATTCAGTGGAAAAACTGGCTAAACTAGTGTTTGGGGCTGCTGTTTTTATGCTGGTGGAAAGGCTTTGGCTCCTCCCATTGAGTGGAGCATCTCACAATGGAATGAGGTAATGTTATCAGTCATGTGAGAGGCCTTAAACGTCCCATTCACAGGTGATGTCCCTCGGAGGAGGATGGGTGGAGGAAAAGAAAAGAAGGCACTGCCTTGTCTGGTGTTATCAGGTGTCCCTTTAACAGAAGGCATCTGCCCTCTTCACCCCCTAGAGTTACAAGAGATAAAGAACAATATCTCCCAACCAGTTTTAGTAGATGAAAATAGAATACACATTTCTGGTTACATTTTTCAACTCACGACATACGTCAGGTAGAAAATCCTAAAATAAAAGGGAAAAAGGATTTAAAAACATTATTTAATAACAGATTGATAATTTTTTTTCCAAGAACGAAATGAACCCTTTGAATTTTGTTAAACCTAACTTACATAGGGGTTTTTTTTTTAATGGTTTTTGTTTGTTAGTTGCTGGTGGGGTTTTTTTTTTTTTTATTTTTTTTTTTTTTTTTTTTTATTTTTTTAATTTTTTTTTTAATGAAAGAAAGCTATATCAACTTTTATTTCAGGGGATTTGTGCAGCAGTATGCTTAACCCAGCCATCCTTGACATGAAGATACTGTTTCCTAAATGTGGGGAACACATGCTTTACTTTACCTGATACTTGCTGGGTGCAGCAGAGTAGGAATGTGGAGGAGTGGGTTATGGAGAAATTTCATGGCCCATGTTCCAGTTACCTTCAGCTTTGTCTGAGTTTAAAGCATGGAATGCTGTGCATGAGCTGCAGTCATCTCCCAGAATATGCAAGTGTTGCTTTGCCAATACCCTGAGCTGTTCCCAGCACAGCCCCTGGTGAAGAGCCCCTGGAGAGCTTTGTACATCTGGTTTTACTGGGATGTAATGCCCTTGGTCCATGAGGAGTCACCAACGGAGAGAGGGAGTAGATTCCTGGCTCTCTGCTATCGGTGCTCTGACTTCTTGAGAGCTCAGATATATGCTCTGATGCTGTTTTTTAGAAACCAGCAATGAGCTGTGTGGAATGGGAAGTTATTATCAATAACAGAAATACTTTACATTGTAAGGGATGGAAGAGAAAGTCAGCAGAAATAGTTTTGGGGCAACAGCAAAAATTATTTGTAACACATTTAATTCAGTTCATGTCAGTTTGGCTCACAGGTGTCACTGCTGACAAGGCTAGGACATGGAACAGGTTCAGTGAAAATACATGTTTTCTGCAATTTTGGTTCAAGTTGTAAATTCCTCTGTGTGTTTCTGTAGGGGAAGTCTCCTGATTTTGTGTACATTTTGTGCTATTTTTTTTTTTAATTTGCACATATTTCTGTGAAGAAAAGACTGTATCCATATATGTCAAAAGACAGTAAAAAGACACATATATAGTTTTCATAGTTACAGGTGCAGGTCCCCAAGGGTTGCAAGAGGCTGCTGGGTGGTCTCTGAGCTCTGCAGCCATAATAGTGGGTCAGGAAAGACAAAAGGGAAAAGGGGGACAATCTAGAGAATACCAAGGTCAGAGGAGATGCCCCATTTTGTTGTTTTATATGTATGCATGTGCATAACTAAACACATTTTTTTTCCAATTTTTACAGTTCCAGAATATTTCCTTAAAAATGGAGTGTAATCACAGTGTCAGTGGAAATGGTCACTTCTGACAATAATGACCATTCTTTCCTGCTGAAAACAAAGGATTTTTACAATCTGAACATGACCACTTTTCTGTAAGGAGCTATTATCTGGAAAGGTATATGCTTATAAGTGGCTCTTTCTCTTTCAGTTTGTAACTTACATTAAGTGCTTCAAAATGTCTTTGAGTAGTGGAGCAGCTTCCTCGCTTGTGGTGGTCTTTGGTTCATATATTCATGCACACAGTAATCTGCAGGAAAGTGATGCTCATCACCATATTTTAAATAAAATTGCTTTCATTGAGCACACAGGCTTGATTTTTAACTGTGTTTTTAAATATTCTTATGCTAGATCACCTATTCTGCAGGTCAAGTACCTAATTATGCCATCAGTGGATTGTGAGATTTAGCTTCGTGCATGCAAAATATCTGCCTACATGAAACTGGAAACAGGACTTACAGTTTTATATATAATACAAAACATTAACATATGCCATATCAGTACTCTTTGATACATTAATTTCTCTGTAACTAGGTTTGATTTCCATATTTTTCCTTTGTTATAATATCTTGTAAAAAGCACCTTTGATGCCAGCTTATATGTATCCTAAATCGAAGTGAACTTCAATTGTGTTTTTTCAAAGTCTAATTATAATTGCCATAACAGAAATTTAGCATATTATTAAAGCTTTTTATGAATGAAAGAATATATTCTCAGAGGTTGTTCTTTATTTATGGCATGGTCCATAGCAAATAGTTTTAATTATCTGCTTCAGACATTTTGACTTATCAAATAAAATATATCCAAACAAACTCAGAGGAATATTTCTTCTTTTTCAATTTCTTTTAATCATCACACACTGCCAATTACTGTAAGATAACAAAATGAACTAGACTTTTCCATCTTTGGCTTAGCATAGCAATAAATTATTGTTTCATTGCATACTGGATATTTCAATATAAAAGCCTGAGATAAACAGACATATTATTTAACAAACACTATAACTTTGCAACCATTGCATTTATGACAGTCATATTGAGGACTGTAGTATAATGTATTTAACCAAATTCTATGGTATAGAAACTTATAAAGCAATTGATTTCACCCATATATCACATACCACCATGTCGGGAACTGGGGTTTTCTTTCCTTTTTTTTCCTTGTTACCTGTGGAATTTTTTCCCCATTGAGTTGCTAAGAAGCACTGATGTCTGGATGCTTGAGACGGCGGTGGGGAGGGGGAGCTCTCACTCGCTTGATCTCAGCCTTCGGAGGGGGACGGTGGAGCTGCTGCTTGGGGAAAGGAATTCACTGCTGCCGCAGAAACCCAGCTCGGTCCTGTTTCTTCTGCTGTAGGGTGAGCCTCTGCTTCTGGCAGCAGCCACTGCACTTATTTCTTTCTTATCCCCTGCCTCACTAAAAGAGGGGGGCTGTCGCCGTTTTCTTGGGTGTCTGGGTATCTTGAGCCCATCCCTCATTGCCCTGCTGGGAGCTGGATCGCTGTTGTCCCACACACGCTGATTCCTCGGCACTCTGCTTTAAGCTTTTCGTTACTCTGTAGCCCGCACTCCTGCCCGCCGAGACCTCTAGAGTCTTCAGCCACAGCTCCCGAGTTTATGATACATCTCTTCCATCCCTTCCCGTCTCGGACAAAGCCGCCGTCGCCGCGTTCTCCCTGAGCCCGCAGCACAGCGCTCGCTGCAGCCGCCGGGGGATCACCGCCCCTGCCCTGCCCGCCGGGAGCCACCAGCGCCCTTGTCAGCTGTGACCGTAGCGACACCAAAGCGGAAAGTGCCAGCGGTCAGGGAAGCTGTGACTGGGTTCCTGGTTCTGTTTATCATTAATGCTGTAGTTGTTGTTTTTCTTGCCTTCTTATACATAATAGTAAAGAACTGGTATTCCTATCCCCATGTTTTTGTCTGAGAGCCCTTTAATTTCAAAATTATAATAATTTGGAGGGAGGGGGGTTGCATTCTCCATTCCAAAGGAGGCTCCTGCTCTCTCTAGCAGACACCTGTCTTTGCAAACTGAGACTCACCATCAGCCTTTTCTGTACTTTGAAAGTACCATATAAAAAGAGTAAAGATGTTAGAAAATATTAGACATGAAACACAGTAACTGTTCATATGGTTGAAAGTTGGGGAAATATGATATTGCATTTTAATTTATGCAATAGACATGGAATATTAAGAGGATTTCCTCACAAGTGCTGTAATATATATTAATTCTTTGTGGCGCAATGATAAAATGCAAGGCAGACTGAAATTTAACCATTTTGAGGGGGGAAAGAGATTGGTTCTTTATAATTAGTTCTGATTACCTTGGCAGGAATTTACTTTTACTTGTTCCTTGGAAAAAGAACTGAGTAAGAGTGTGAATTAAATTATAACTGTCTTAATTTATAAAATATATGGGTCCTATTTAGAGAAATAATTTCACTTATCTTCTGGGAGTTAAAACCATCTTGTTGTGGTTGGGTTAATACTTATGCCAAGATGGATAGCATTGGTACTGAAAAAGGTGTCATGATCATATGACACAAGTTTTTAAATCCCATCTAGAAATATGCAGGCATTTCTTTTTCTTTTCTCATGAAATATGTGAATAGTACTATTTCATTTAACATATTTGGCATTTGATGTATTTCATAGCAGAAATCCAACCAGTGATTCATAGACCCCTAAACAACAGGCACAGACACTGATGATTAAAAAGTGGCTGGCAGATTTTGCCAGGGAAAGACTTATTCAAGGCAAGAGTTGTCCATAATTGTAACTCTCCATAGGGTATATGAAAATGTTTGAAAAGAATTAAGTTTATGGAATTATACATTTTAAATCAGTAAATTTTCATCAAGATTTAAATCGTTTTGCAAGGGAAGCGTGCACTTACTATGTGGATCAGTAATACCTTGTGTTATTTGGAGACACTGCACCAGGTGAGAGGTGAGCGTGTTCAAGTACATCACTGAGTCATAGAGATCACATCCTTGATCTGTCCCAGACATCCTTTTGTCACCATGATGCCAAAGAAGATGATGCACCACTCGATGTCTTAGTCTAGCAGTAGGGTTATACCTACTCATCCCTGACAGAGCTTGTCCCACTGCAGTCTGCTCACTAGAGCACTCAGGCAGTGGCCTCTCTGTTGTGTGGTGAAGCTTCTCCTGGCCCTGGAGGATGCCCAGTTCTGGAATGTTTGGGCAAACACTCTGTTTCTTTCTGTGTAGGAGGCAGGTTGATTCACTGTTTCAAATGACTGTTCACAGATTCACGACTCGATCCAATGCTCATGAAACAAAACCAGCCTGTTTTATTGTTCTGAACCGTCTTATACAGGCGGCTTGAATTTCCCAGGTTTAGACAGCTGACTGGTCTGGGTTTTAACACCATGCAGCTGCTTGACCAGTGAGATGTCTGCATGCAGGATCAAATGGATTGGCTGTGGTCCCTTGTATGTGTTCAAATTCATCCTATCATTGCTTACCAAGGGATTTGTTTATTGAACTGGGAGAGCTCAATTGGTTTTCTTATTATGGTCAGATTTATCTGACCAGCTACAAACCTGCTGTACTGTGACATGAGACTATTTTTCAGAATATGTTTCTCAGACCTTTCAGAAGGACAATGTGTTGTGCTTGGTTTTCTGTCTGTAGTGAACTAGGTGATAGGTAGTTTGGAGGAAGACTCCAAACTGGAAGGAAATAGGGATTGACATAATTGAAAAGTAACACATTCATTTGTGATTACTTCAAATTTGAAGTGATACTTATTTCTCATTTGAAAGTGCTCAGAAAAAAAAGAAAAAAAAAAAAGAAAAAAATTACTTCCTATTAAATCTATTTTGAAAAAAGATATTCAGTATAAACTGATTGTATATAAAATTCTCTGATGATTATTATAGATGAGACTGTTGTCCCAGCTTTGTCAGCAAAGCTCTTCTTTGGATGAAGTAGTGATGCCTCACCCTTTCAATTGGAGGTCCAAAGTTACAACGTGCAGATCACAGAGTATCAGTTAATTCTTTGGGCAGCCCTTTACTTTGCTATTCATTTAGGACTATTTCTTTCCTCAGTGGGCAGTGGGTTCCCTTCCTGAGTAATTTGTCACAAAGGCTAAAATCTTGCTTTATCTTGTTTTCTTATTCTGTGAAAAAGTACAGCATGAGGGATTGCTCTAGAAACTTCATAGCCAAGTGCATGTTTCTGCTCTTTGCAATTCATTCTGCTGTAGTTTCCTTGCCATTATTTCCCTTTGTCTTGATTTTCCTCTGAAATATCCATATTTTAAATGCAAAGGAAACAATGAAATGTAAATACTTTTGGACCATTGTTAGTTTGTGTAAGATTTAATAAACATTTTTTTCCAAGGGAAGAATATACTTTTCCCCCTCATCCCTGTCTCCAATAAAATGTTTGTAATTAATATCTTAGGATATTTTTTAGGAAGAGAGGGAGGACCTGTTGCTTATGATTTGGATGGGATCTATAACTTCACTGCACACCGATTATGACTCAATGATTTTATCCCATGGCACTGCATGCTTTTAACATGCACCCTACTATAAGCATTTTGAAATATCTGTCAAATATAGAAGGATTCATAGTGTAAAACCAAGGAAAAAGGTCTCATTTAATCCTTGAGAGCAGGGTAATTCCTAAATGGTACTTATTTGTTGATCTCTCTGAAGACATGTGGTTCATACTTGTACAAATTTAAGATGAATTTAAGATATGTGAAATTTTAAAGCTATAAAATGTGTAAAGGAATTTTAGATCATCACTTTCATAGGTAACTATAATTAGAATTTCTCCTTTGAAGAAACTAATAATAACATGTTCTCTGGGGCATGTTTTAGTGCAGTTCAAATACTTTGATACTTGAGTGGTTCCATTTGTATCCCTGACATATTTTATCTGATCAAAATCAATTAGTGGCATTATTTAGGTAGGAAAGTTAATACTACTATGCAAATGAAGGTAACAGTAGTAGTGCTAACAGAAATCTCAGCATCATGCCTATATCCATGTATGAAGAATGGAGAGTTAAAAAGGTGATAGAGATGAAATTGTATTTACAGTATTTCAGAAAAATCATCTGAAAAATCTTGTCACAGGATTGTGAGAGAGGAATTTTCTCACTTGTTCTCCTAATTGACTAAGTGCATTGAGCCTTTCAGGCTGTAAACACCTAAATGTTCACCTGAACCACTTAGCAAACTAATGGCCCATTCAAAGTAATTTTTTCCTAATTACAA
The DNA here is from genome assembly GCA_013400215.1 of Cisticola juncidis. Classification (NCBI taxonomy): domain Eukaryota; kingdom Metazoa; phylum Chordata; class Aves; order Passeriformes; family Cisticolidae; genus Cisticola; species Cisticola juncidis. The sequence goes on along the minus strand of VXBR01005502.1, from coordinate 421,236 downwards.
CCCATAAAAATGAAACTTTTTTCCATGCATATTTTGTTAAATCTCTGTAAATAAAAATGTGTTATTTCTTTTTCAATATTTCCTGCATTCCACAAGGCAAAACTCTCCCATGTCTCTTGGGAGGTGTCTTCATTGCAAGTTGACTCAAACTAGCATTTCTTCTTTAGACCACGAGAGAAATTACAAGGAAGAATTTGAAAAAGACGGATAAAGTGATTTGAAAAAAGCTTAGGAGGTTGTTGTACAAATATTTTTGTAAAAAACTAAAAGAGAGAAAAAAGTTTTAGTACTTGATGGGGACCACTGTGCATTAAACTCATGTACAGTTCAGAAAACAGGAATGCTCATAATGTTGTGTGAAAGTGGTTGTTGAGGGGACTGCTTAAAGAGCACTTTAATGATAATGAAGTGACACTTCATATCAGGATTCAAATGACTGGCAGCAATCAACAAGAACAACAAAAAAAGCAAGGAGAATTTTAGAAAGTGGATTTTGCCTCTTTCAATACTTCTGATTTCCATTAATGAAATAGGAATTGGCAGCAAAAACATTCCAGTCACTATTAAAAAACTTACAGAGTAACAAGTCTCTGAATTAATGCTATGTATTTAAAAGCAGTATTATCTCATTTTGGTTACACAATGATATATCCTTCTCCCTGAAATACTGATTTGGAATTATATAAAAACTTCCATTTTGAACTTGGCATCCAATAAGCAATACTTTAGGAATAGATGAAATTTAGGAAACTAAATTTAGTTTTGCATATGTTTTTCTTTTACAACTATTTAATTGCTCTTGATATTCTGTTTTGTTAAAAGGCAGTAATTGATTTTTCTTTTGTTACTGTTTCCATTTGAAATTAACTATTAACCTTTAAATAAAAATATTTGTGACTGGTAAAATAGCTTAAAGAAAAATGTTTCTATACCAAGAATACTCAAATTTCTCATGTAATTTGCTCAGAACCGTAAAAAACTAGGTTAGGCTATGATTTTTACCTTCTGATGACTGCACAGCAATGCTAAGAAACACAAATTATATTTTTAATGAAATAGAGATAATTCCATCAGAACATTTCAGTCTTTACGTGTTTGGATTGTTCTACAGTGATAAATCTTTTATCTCAAACAAATATGCAGAACACTCAGAAAAAAATGAAATCTTTAGTTTATTAAAATAATTGATGCTAGAAGTTGTCAGAGAGGAAATGACTGATTTCCTCTATGCCTTGCCTTCCTTAGCAACATTCCTTAGCCATGACAGGCTATTAGCACACATCATCAGATAGGAGAGAATCATGGGCAACCAAGTGCTAATTATTTTTGCATCAAATGAGATGTGTATGACCCTTCAAGCGCAGATTGTTTTGTTAGCTATTTTTTTCAAATTTGGGTAAAGTAATTACAAGTCAGACATACCTTTTTCGTGAAATATTTCATTTACTGTATTTCAAAATGTTCATTTGGTTGGGTTTTTAGGATTGCTTTCATTTTTTCCTAATTGTTCAAGTAAACACATTGTGTTAACAAATTTCTCTAAGACTTTTTAATTTGTTTTCTGTGACTGTGCAACTCTCCCCTGTGGCCCTCTACAGTCATTTATTCATGTGTAGGGTTATGTAATTTTGTCGACATTGTGTCTATGTTGGAAGGGAACTTAAAGATCATCTTGTTACAATCCCTTGCCACAGGCAGGGAACCTTCTGCTAGACTAGGTTGCTCAGAGCCCCATCCAACCTGGCCTTGGACATGTCCAGGAATGAGGTAGCTACAGCTTCTCTGGGCAACCTGTGAGGCCTCACCACCCTCACATGAAAGAATTTCTTTCTGATATCTCATCCAAACCTATTCTTCCACATGGAAGACATTTCCTCTTTTCCTGTCACTAATTTCCCTTGGAAAAAAGTGTCCCCATTCAGCTTTCTCTGTAGGCCTCCTTTCCATGCTAGAAGGCCACAGTAAGGTGTGCTTGAACCTTTTTCTTCTCCAGGCTTAACAACCCCATCTCTTTCTCTCTCAGTGTCTCCTCAGGAAGAGGTGCACCACCACTCTGATCATCTCTGTGACTTCCTCTGGACTTGCTTCAACAGATCAATGTCCCATGCTGGAGACCCCAGAGCTCAATGCAGTGCTGCAGGTAGGTCTTGCAATGTTGGAGCAGCCAGGCAGAATCCCTTCCCTTGATCTGCTGCCTATGCTTCTAGTGATGTAGCCCAGGATTTGGTTAACTTTCTCTGTGAGTGCACATCACAGATTATATTGAGCATCTTATTAACCAACACTCCCAAATCCTTCTCCTCAGGGCTGTTCCAAATTCATTCTCTGTCCAGCCTACACTTGTGCTTGGGATTTCCCTTATCCAGGTGCAGAACCTTCCACCTGGCCTTGCTGAACTTCATGAGGATCATGCAGACCCACCTCTCCAACCTGTCCAGGTCCCTCTGGATCTATTCTTTCCCTCCAGTGTGTGACTGCACCATAGCTCAGTGTCATCAGCAATCCTGAGGGTGCACTCTATTCCACTGTCCTTGTCTCCAACAAATATGTTAAACACTGCTGGTTCCAACACCACCCTGTGATGGACATCACTCATCACTGATTTTCACTGGGACATGAAGTGGTTGACCACAACTGTCTGAGTGTGACCATCAACTTAAATGATCCTGATGGGTCCCTTCGAATTCAACATAAACTATGATTCTATGATTCAGCCAATTCCTTAACCACTGAGAGGTCCATCCATTCAAACCACATGTCTTCAGTGTACACTCGAATGGTGCTGCTCCAGGAAATGTGTAGGAAATACACAGGTTGTACTAGACTCTCTGACAGTACATGCAGAGGCATCTTGGCAGTTTTCCAGCCCTAGATCCTTATGGAAATCATTTACCAGAAGGCAAGTCCCTCTTCTATAAACAAATTTTTTTTTACTGGGAAAAAAGACAAGCTTGTTTTAATACTTTAAGTATGAAGTAATGAGATTCACTTTCACTCACAAAATTTAAGGTAAGAAGTGAAAGTAAAAAAGTCTGACAGGATTTTCTTGGATAGTCTCTGTTGTGAATTCATGTCTCTGACTCAGAGAAGAGCTGTGTGACCCAGCTCCAGAAAACAGTCCATGGTAAGCTAGGATGTACTTGGGCCAGAGGAAATATCATTAGTGTAGCAAGCCTTGTCACCTTGAAATTAAAACCTTACCTCTGGATTTGTGGGGGTCCGTCCAAGTACTGGGCACGGTACTCCACCCTGTAAAGGCAAATAAGACTTTTCATCTACTACATTTAACTGTTATATTGCCTCTGTTTCTTCAACCAATTTAGGAAAATGAAATCTAATTGCAATCCTGTGAGTGAGGCGTCTCAGTTTTCTTAATTTCTGTGATAAAATAAAGTTATAGAAACTCAGCACACAACTCACTGCTGCAGATGATACTTTATTTTCTTTTTTATTTGAAGAAAATCCTCTACTTTCTTAGAAAATATATAGCAGTGAAGACTAATTGTTATTTGCAATTCCCAAGGCTTTGCCCCCATAAAGTAATCAAAGAAAATCAACACACAAATCATGCTAATATATGTCCACAGTGTATTTTAATAATTCAAAGATACCTTATTAAATTTCTGGAGCAATTGTAGGAATTGAATTATCTGGTGTGCTTCTGCAGTACATACAATAAATTCTTTATTAGTTTTCATGACTATATTTTATTGTCAGGAACAATATTTGTGTTACCTCTGTATTCAGATATCATGAATATATTTGAATATAGATGTGACATACTAAATAATTTGAGGTACTGTAAGCAGGAGAAAAAGAATTATTAGCATCTCATAACTCTGTTATTAGCCAGTAGTACAAGAGTACAAGTGCAAGTAGCAATTGGAGAACCAGACTGTTACACAGCCATGGGTTGCTGTGTCACAGCTGTATGCACAGCTGTGTTGCTTTCCAACATGTGTAATCCAGGTACATTTGACCTTTCCCTGGGCCTGACTGGATTTACTGCAGACCTTCAGCATTCAGTATTTTAGTGCTGCTGCTAAAGTGAAATGGGCCCTCTTTGCTTTAAGAACCAAGGACTAATTGTCAGCTCATTAATTTGCACATGTAAATAAGATGGTCCAGTCTCCCATTGTGGACATTATGGCTTTCTATCACTAGTCAGAGATTTTTGATAGCTGTAGGAAACAACTGCACAGACCTTGTAGAATAAACCTCCAAAATCATAATTCAATTCTTCAGCTGGAACAAGATAGAGGAGAGAGAGACAGAGAGACAGAGAGACAGAGTGAGAGAAAGACGCCTTTGCTGTATCATAGTCTGAGCAGTTTCATTCCTCCTAAGAACTTTGTAATTTCAGATAGGATCTTCTCAACCTCTCAAGCAAATTGGATGTTCCCATGAAACCTTCTACTTCCCCTCACTCCCTCTGTAGTGACTGTCCTTGTTGATGCTACAGAAATCCTCTCTCCATCCAGGCTTTTTAACCCTATGGTCTACTATTAGTTTCTCCAAGTTCCAGTATTAGTACTGATCCTTCTTGATTTTCTTTATCGAAAAAATTACCCTCCTGAAACACTAGAGAATAGATTGGTGAGAAAAGGTAAAAACCCCCCTTGTTATTAGAGATCCATGCACATTTTAATGTGTGATTTTAGGGGGTATAAAATCATTATCTTCATACATTTAAGGAGCATGTAACACACTGTGCACAAGATAACAGAATTAAGTTGGACATAAAATGAAATGTAAGCATTTAATATGGCAAATTCCCAGATACAGAAATAAATTGGGGTTTAGATATTTCTAGTAAGGTTTAGATGGATCCTTTACTCTGTTGGAGTAGCAGATACTCTCTGAGCTGCCACTGGTGGCATCAGCAGAGATTGTAGTAGGGACTTTAATATTTTAAAATTACTACTTAAAAAAAAGAAGTTGTATATAGTGAAATTGTTCATTTTACATGGAGTGAATAATTTCTAATATAGGAAATTATCTTAACATTACATTGCAGTAACTCAGCTTCTGTCACTTCATAATTAACAGCTTGCCATTTAACTAGCAGGTTTCAATGCATCCAGGCATTTGGCCTACCAGCAAGTGGCAGGGGTGGGTTGCTCACAGTCTTCATTGTAACTTTCTCTGCCCTCATTGGCTGCCAGGCAAAGACTCTCTGGGGAAAGGGCTGCCAGCACATATACAGCCTTCATAGGAATCCTTCGCTTCATGTGTAACGTGTTGAGGCATAAATAAAAATCAGATTGTTTCCTCTCACGATTCCAGCACAATGATCTCAATGTGATGCACAAAACCATCTTGACAGCATGAGCACAGGTGAGCACAGTAGTGAAAGGCATAGAGTGCTACTTCCAGGAGTCTGCCTTGGGAGAAACAGCAGGAAAAGGTTCTTGTTTACCCTTCTTTCACCTAACACCTACAGAGAGAAATAGATAGAGTTGGAATCTTTGTAACCTGAAAACCTTTAAAAGAAGGACCAAGCCTAGCTGTGGGGAGATGGTAAAGGCAAACAGTCTGTGTCCTTCCCATAAGGATAAAGGATTTATGCTTTATGTTGTCTTGAACTCTAACACATAATAAACCCACCACTGCTTAACTGCAAAATGTTGGTCAGCTTGTGCAAACTGAACCTTGTCTGATGAAACTTCTTGTAGGAAATTCCTGTAAGAAAGGAATATTTCATTTCATGAATTATATTTCATTGTCTTCCAGTGCAAAATTAGAATTTCATACACTCATTTGCATTTAGAGATTCACTTCTGTATTTTGAACATGTGTGGGGTACTTGGGAAAAGCTTAAATTATTGGAGTTAAACAGACCACAGACGTGACTGATACTAAGTGTTACTAATAAAAAAAATCCCGGGTAAAATCAACTTTTTTTTTTCCTAACTAAGATACAAAGAACATGTATGAGGATACTCTAAGGTAACATGAACTGATTATAATGTTGTATCTTCACAGTAAGATAAAAGTGTTTCCATCAGAGATCCTAAGCACATCCCAGGTTGATGAAATGCTTACAGGGTTTTAGATCCCACAAATTCTACAGGTGAAGTCTTGCGGTCTTGCCATCTTTAGCATTGTCCAGGAAAGCATTTAACCAGTTGAAATTTTCTCATTGCTTTCAGCTATTTTGAAACATACATGAAAGTTCTTGTTATGATTAAGGTTAAGATTGCTTTAAATCAGTAAAGTTAATCCAGCTTCCTCCCTGTAAACAGGTCAAAACCAGGCAGAAACCCCAATTTGGTGTAGTGGTTTTGGTTCATCAATTCGAGTTTCCCACACCAAATAACCTGGTGAGTCTAATGTTGGCTAAACACTGATGCACCTATTAGAATAATTTACTCCTTTTTCTGCTGCAAGATAGGATTAGGAGAAGAGAAAAGCATGCTCAAACTTATAAAGGCTATAAAGAAAGTTCTATTAACAAAACTACAAGAAAAAAGAAAAAAAAATAAGAATCAGAATAAAACCTTCAGACCATTCTCCTCCCCCCACAAGCTACTTTTCTTTCCCACTGACAACATATAGATACAAACCCTGGGACTTAGATTAGTTTACCACCTCTAAAAATAGTCTTTTATCAGTTCTCTTTGGGAGAAGAGTCTCTTTTGCTCTGTCATGGAGACTTCTCCACAAGAAACAGTTCTCTCATGACTTCAATTCTCATGAATAGCAGCTGCCTGGAAACCTGCATTTGTGAAGACCCTCTCATCTCATGTGAGATCTTCCACTTCTCATCTCATCTTCCACTGTGGAAGGATGTGTTTATGTGCCATGTCAAACTCATTTTAAGGATGAGCTATTCAAAAACAAAGGTTCTCTTAATCGATCTCTGAGATCATCTTCATCTCTGGGAACAGAGGTCTTCTCTCCCTGGGGGCAGAGGGTCTTCATCAGTCTCATCTCCCTCTTTTCAAGTTTCTTGTGAGATCACAGCTACTTCAACATTTACTTGCTTCAGCAGGGATGCCTTTGCTCATGTCTGCAATTTGAATCCTCCATCTCCTTATACTTTTTTCATGAATTGAAGGGATATTCTAGTGTATCAAATCCATCACCATGGTTTTACAAAAAAATTTCAGCCTAAGACTTCAGCATCTCTTCATTCTTCTCCCATCTGGGACTTGACTATTCCTTCACTGACCTTAGTGGCTTAATGTTTTTTCTCTATGTGTCTTCACTCTGTCCTTTTCCCTCACTTGAGAGAGAGAATCAGTGTTCTGCAAGTTTCATCTCTACAATGAAAGTGTTAATATCTCTCCCAGGGCCTGTGGATTGTCAGGATGGTCGGTGGTGGCTAAAGCATCACTGTGATGGATTTCAGGCTGCATTGCGGGCTGTACCAGGATCTCAGGGGCCTAGCAAGAAATGGCAGTGCCACAGGTTGTCTTGACTGTGCTGGTGGGAGGAACAAGCCCAGTGGCAAGATATTGACAGCCACTGGGGCCCTGCCTGGCTGGGACAGGGCCCTTCAGCCTCTGCTCCCCCTGCCACACAGAGGAGGACAGGCCAGGCTGTTACCTGTTCTTAGGCTGGAAGAAGAAGAGCTTTTCCTGGGATTTGTTCATCCTAAAATGTGAATCTCACGTAGGTGTATTCAGCTTTCTAGTGGTTTAACAAGATGTCAGTATTCAAAACTAGTCACTGATCAGTTTTGTCAGGCACAGAGGAAGCTGTTAGCAGCTTCTCTTAGAAAAATAATTTCCATGGATGGCTTTTACCCTTCTTACTAAATGTCCATCAATGTAGACCAGCACAGTGGGTCATCTGCTGTTGTTACCTTTGCTGTTATTTACTACTGAATTTAATTTAAATAAATATTTTTTTACTTTCTGTTGTCATGGTAGATATTTGACTCCCACTTGCTAAATAATGGCCTCGCACTTCTTCCATAAACTTCTTGGTCTGATCTAGCATGTATGTTATAGGAAGGATAGTGTGTCACACTGTGCTACCCCACTGGAGATAGTTCTTCTCAAGAGCAAACATCTGTGTAAACCCTTTGCAGAAAGATATCGTTGCCATATGTATGTGTTATTTCTGAGAAGTAACTCAGGTCACTGTAATTCCTGGTTTAAAAGACAGATGTCTGTCAAGGAAGGCAGGAACCTTCCTGGAATAAGAAGGTGACTCCCTCCCTCCAAATATTACAATTTCAAAATTACGGAGCTTCCAGACAAAAATATGAGAAAAGAAGTAGCAGTTCTTTACTGGCGCCTTTTATACCCCTGGGGTTTCATCAGGCAACCCTGCCCCCTCCCAAAGTCTGTCAATCAACTCTTCTTCACCGTCCATTGGTGGAGACTACTTTCTTGCAGCTTGATTGGAGGTCAGGTGTTGTCATGCCATGCCTCCCTAGCAACAAGCTTTTCCCATTCTGGAATGCCCCATGCAAGAGGCTCATGTACACGCCTTCCCTCTACATGTCTTGGACAACCCAGGCTGTCCAGTGGCAGCAATATGGAGGAGGAGAAGGGGACTATGGGGAGAACAGAGGACATCTAAACAACAAGCCACAGTAACATAACTATACATCAATCATCAAAACATCTTTTAACATACACACAATATTCATCCCCTAACTGTGAAAGCCAATCATCATATTACCTATCTATAACATCTTATATGAAAAATAATGGCAAATTCAATCATGTTCAAGAACTAGAGAAATTTCAGACTTCAGAACTCTCAGTGCTCATGTCTCGGCTTATTTCACTTGACATTTTAAGGTTTTAAAACTCAAAAAGAAACTGAAACTTCTCTCAGCTATAGAGAGAATGAGCATGAGCATTAAAATTAAATGAGCATTAAAATTTATCCTTTTCAGATATGATGGCTTCACACTGGTGTAATTGAAAGTTCTACATATAACTAAAACTATGTTTAACAGTGCCGTTATAAATATAAAGTTTTTCTTATATATGTGAAAAAACGCTTTGTGCATGAAAGGTCTTTCAATGAAAATTCCTTTTCTCTCTTTGGAGGTACTTAGAAATGTGGTGCCATAAATTATTCAGAACTTAATGAGGTCATTATCAAAGTCTGCAATAATGAGAGAAAAATGAACAAGCACCTCAAGTTTGATATTTTGCTCCACTGAAGAATGTTAGGAAAACTACATTTTTCACAAGAATATATGAATGGAAATTACTATTTTAAATAAGTGAAAATTTTTATTTTCCTTCATTCCTCTTTTGCAAATTTCTCAGAACTCCGTGTTTATGAGGATCAAGAGCTGTTCATTAGCCATATGCCTTACAAGTGTTCTTACTGTTTAAGCATGGCAGATTTATGCATAAGACTTTTGCATGTGTAAAAACCTGAAACGGAGCATGCAAAAACTGGGATTTGTAATGGCATATATAAAGGAAAAGCAATATATGTTGAAGTGAGAGAAGAAAAAGTGTATGGTTTCTGATGTTTAAAGATCAAGTACCATTTTTATTCATAATGGATTGAAATAAGTGAGATACTTGCAGAATAAGATATGATATGCTTTTTTAAAAATGGCACACCTGGAATAGGTGGTATTGCAAGAAGTAATGGTCAGGTTAAATGACAAAATGTTCTAGAACAGCCATTTTTAATCCAATTGCTACCACTGATCCACAAAAATAGAGGATAAGAAACCTCTTAAAAAAAAATCATCAGTCAATACTTGGCTGATTTTATTTTATATAATCACTCAAACTTGCCTGATCTTATTTCCAGTTGGAAAAGAACAAATAAAATGTTAATTCTTTCTCTCTTCTTTTGCCCATGACAATTTGCCCAATCCTTCTTATGTTGTCAGGTATTATCCAAAACCTAACCTTAATACTTTATTTATTAATCATCTTACAAAAAGACCTGATAAATCTAGGTTTCTTGAGTCATCTCCCTGTATCTTGTAAGAATCCCAGATTCTTACAAGTTTTTAAAATCTTGTGCTGTTGAATATTTGTGTAATTTTACGCAATATTTTGGAACTTACTAAATTAGTTAAGAAATATCAAGAAAATATAACCTCAGAGTTGAGCTATGGTTATTATATAACTAACTAAAGAATGTAATGTCAGAACATCAGTAAACTATTTATAAATGCTGAATATATTTATAATATAATAATATAATATTAATAAAATAGTATAATATATATTTATAAATAATTAAATAATCAAATTTCTTCTAAATATAATCAAATTTCATGATGCCCAAAGAGGCTTCTAAAATGCTGTCTATTAATTATAAATTTTAGCTCAATAATGTTCCTGAATTTAATTTATTTAACTGCTTGGGGTCTGCTGTGTGTTTTAACAATGAAATGTCTGAACTTCAGCCCTGAGGCAAATTATAAAACTTACTTTCAACATGTCTATTCTTGTGCGATGGTTAAAGACCTCCCTTCTTCATTCCTCCCACAGGATTAATAAAATGCATGTTTTAGTCTGCGGTCTCAACAGTCAGGTTTTAGTGACCCCTGTCTATCACAAAATATAAGCAATTAGTTTATGTCCCCTCTCAGGATTTTTAAACATAGAACACAGAAATGACACTTTAGTTAGCAACACTTTTCTGGAACAGTTGTTATAGTTTGATGACAGTGCATTTTCCTTTTGGATATTCCTGACAGTGATCTTGTCTCTCTATTACTCTATTCCTGTCTGCAACCACACATCAATACTTCCAATAATCCAAGAACATGAGAAAGTTGCAACACCTACCAAGGCAGTAAGAGCAAAATGTGGGTATTTAAAGAAAAGGGTAAGTGAAATTCAAAAGATATCAATAGGAGTATATGGGAAAACAAACGGGGGACAAAACAGAGAGCACAGTGGAGCTTAATGATATCCTGGCCTTAGTGGGATACATGCTGTGGGATAAGCAAGCACAGATATGAGAAAAACTGGGAAAGTACAGCATATGCAGGGATTTTTTGAAACGATGCCTCTTTTACAGTGGGATGGGACAAGTACACAATTTATACAACATAAAGTGGATTTTATACAAAATGGTGTGAGAAACGATGCCTGACTTCTAAGACTTTAAAAAGTTTTATTGAACCACAAGGGACTGAATAAGGAAAAAGCGACAACACTGGATGCTTAGCTGCAGTAAGACATACACCACCCACAACCGTAATAATTCTTATATCCGCTATTGGTAAGCCAACTCCCTAGCAAGACTGCCCCCTGATAAGCTGACCCTCCCCACACTCATGCAGATGTCAGTCTTGCTACCTGGCCCCTCCTTTGTCCTGCCTCTTGGAGTCTGTGCAGTCTTTCTTGCTTTGACTTTCCCACTGGTCAGAGATCAACTGTCAACATTACAAAACTTAGGTGAAAACACCAGATCTTAACAGAACTTCTTTCCACCTTATAACATACATTTTTTCATTTGCAAGAGCAGACATCGCACTATCTGTTTATTACAATAGTGATCCCCTACTTTACTGTTCAGTACAAATGGGCCCATAATACTATAATAGTATAATAATCTATAATATAATAAATGTAGGATATCCTTATAATGGTATATATCTACATTTAAATGTGTGATTTCTGACTGCTACAAAACATATCCCAGTAATGGCACTTAATTATTATGGTGTTTATACTACTCAGGTGGATCTCAGCAAAAATATTACTAACTAAAAGCAACAGTGCACTGTGTTAAAAAAACCAGAAATCTAATAGTAACATAAAATACTGTATAATAATCAGTACAGCAATAGACAGTCCCAGCAGAAAACAAAATATTGTACTTTGCTTTTCCATTGATGTATTTTGCATGTACACAGTGCAGTAAAAGTTTGGGGTCCATACCTGAAAGGAAAGAGATTGTGTATTATATTATTTTATTTTATTTTATTATTTTATTTTATTTTATTTTATTTTATTTTATTTTATTTTATTTTATTTTATTTTATTTTATTTTATTTTATTTTATTTTATTTTATTTTATGTCTGGTTTATTGCTGGGGTCCATGGGCTTATCCCAGGTCTCTGTTTCTAGTTGTTGTGTTCTTTAATAAAAACCCAGTTAACCTCATCATGGTCACTGGCTACTGGGTAACATGAGCTGTCCAGGTTTACCTCACCCTTCCAGTGCTCTGAGCCCTCATCTCTGTAACTTCAGTTTAGGAAGGACATTGAGATGCTTGAGTGTGCTCAGAGGAGGCAGTGAGGCTGGTGAGGGGCTGGGAACACAAGGCTGAGGAATGGCTGAGGGATCTGGGGTTGTTTAGGCTGGAGAAAAGGAGACTGAGAGGTGACCTTATCACTCTCTACAATCTCCTGAAAGGTGGCTGTGGTCAGGTGGTGGTTGATCTCTCTCACCAGGTAGCAACTATGTAGCAATGCATCTGTGTAACAGGCCGTTCTGATGCACCAGACAAACTCTTTGTGAGTAATTTTATCAAACCACCTGCAGTTTTGTTATTAGAAACCTTAGGAATTCGTCAAGGCTACTTAGAAAAAAAGGCCTAGAAGAGCCTGAGAAACTGACTACCAAGAAGGCTAAACCTAGACAAAAGAGGCACAACGTGTTGATGGACCCTGACCAATTAGATGTCGTGAAAGAGATGTGCCTGCCTCATGAACAAGGGCTTAGCCAACCCAGAGATGTGTGCCCACATGGACTGTAGACTTAGAATCTGTAATTTGGATTGTATTTAAACAATAAACGGCTTCTGGTGAAATCATACTGGTTCATCTACTCAGTTGTCCATTATCCCCCTGCATAACTAACAGAATGAGAGGACGCAGTCTTAAGCTGTGCCAAGGGAAATATAAGTTGGATATTAGGAAAAAGCTTTTCACGGAAAAAAATAATAAAGTACTGGAATGATCTGCCTGAAGAGGTGCCAGAGTAATCATCCCTGGGTGTGTTTTGGAAAAGACTGGATGTGGTACTTGGTGCCATAGTTGATTTCAAGTGTTAGGGCATGGGTTGGACTCAATGATCTTGGAGGTCTCTTCCAACCTAGTTATTCTGTGTGATTCTGTGTGTGATATTGTATCAATGGAGTTAAGCTAGTTCTGCCCCATCCATAGGGATGAAAACCCTCTGGCCTATGTGGGAATCTCAATGTCACCTGGGAATGTCAATGTCCAGTGGGAATGTGACCTTTCCAAGAGGGAATGTAGAGAGTTTCACAACCAAGCCAGTTTTTGTGAGGGAGGACAACTGACATGATAAAAAGCCCCATCCGATCTTGGCAGGGTCTGCTTCTTATCTGGCCCAAAACTCAGCTTGTAGCCTCTGGTGGTGGGTGTTCTACTACTCTGTATCATGTGGACAGACACTTTGACAACATACACTCAAAAACTTTTCTTCCCCCTTGGAAGCCAAACTTGGCTTCAGCAGATGAGTCTGTGGGGTATGACCTCCCCCCAACCTTGTTTACCTCTCCCTAGATCTGAGATAATTAGACAATAGTACCACCTTTGTCTTATCTCAATTTCTCCTAAAGGTGGTTTAACTCACAGTATAAATTTCCCAAACCCACCAGGAATATTTGGGGGTGAGCTGGGCTTTGGTGGTCACAGGTTGGTTGTGCAGCTTGCTGCAGTGGGCAAAAAATCCTTTGGTGATCTTAACAGAGTTTAAGACAATTACGATTTCTAAGTCTTTTACAGATGATCGAGGCAGATGGGGTCTATGCTGAGTTGTCAGCATTTCGAGTCCTCTGCCAAGACCCCCACCGTGAGGAATATAATATTCTTCTTCTTTGCCCCTTCTTCCTCCCTTTTGTCTTTCCTTCATACACCTTTCATTTATCTGGGATTATTTTTGTATGTTTTCTCACAAGCTTTTACACTTTGTTTTTAATCCAGTGGTCTTCAACTCCATTTTATTTCTGATTCTACATTTTTGTCCTCCTTCTTTTGTCTACAAACAGGTTTCTCCAGCTTCACATCTGCATTTTTTAACTAATAAACTAAACTAAACATGTTTTTTAACTAAACATGCATAGCTAAATTTTATGTAGCAGGCACTCACCTCTATTGATGTCATGCCTATATTCTACGTGTATCCTGTGTCCCTATTTCTCTAGGTCTCTGTACTATTAGGTTACAGGATTGCACAGAATGTCACTCTCCTGTGTATGCTGAAACCTAGGTCAGAGAGAGAAATCGGGTAGCAGCAGATCCTCTGGAAATCCAAATCACATAACTTTCCCAGTCTGACCTGAGAAATTGTGAGGAGAAATCATAATAGTCCTTGAAGTGGAAAAACAGTCTCCACAGGTGTTGTTTTCGGTCCTTGCAGCTGATGCTTGCCCAGCTTGCTGTTTTGTTTCATGTGTGTTGAAGGGGCGTTGTTCCTGAGTGGCCTGTCATGGTGAAGTGTTGGTTTGATGGCCAGTCATGCCCTCGTTCTCTTGGAACTGTCTATAAATGTATGTGATGTAAATAAAGGTTTTGCATTTTGCCATGAGAAGATCTTGAAATTCATGTCATTATTTCAGCCATGTCTAATACAATAGCGACACTCTACTTTTTACAATTATAATCACTGAGGCAGAAAACTTAGTTTGACATAATTCAGAAAATATTTCCAATTCCCTTAATTCCCATCACCTGTTTGTGGTTTCATCCAAATCTATGCTCTTAAGCTGTAAAACTTTTAATGTTTAAAATGTCATATAAAATGGTTTCTTGCTCTAAAATGATTTTGCCATAATAAATCTATTATTTTGAGAAAAAAATAATTAAATATTTCATTGTGTGTCTTTGAAGTGTGGTTCATAATGTTGAAGGGCATGGAGCTAGGTGTATGAAATTCTTAACAGTAGCCAAAAATACTGAGAAGAATCCTATAGGCAAAATAGTTACTGCAGAAATTCATATTAGTGGATACACTTGCTAGAAATCCATTTCATTATTATTCATCTACAATACTTGTGAACAGTGAGTTGAAAATTACAAAGTTTCTGACTTTGTTTTTCATTATCTCTTTTACAAAACCTTCCATGCAAGTTACAGTTGGGAAATACTGTACTTACTGCCCTTTAGAATACAATATACACTAATATCTGAAACAAACAAACAACAACAAAAAAATAGTGAATAATTTTGTTTCAGTAAAACAAAGGGAATTAACTTGGCAGTAGTTCCAGATGCAGTCTGTTTACTGATATAGTATTTAGATTTAAAATTTGATTTGCTTTAAGCAAGGACAGGAAGTCATACTACCAGTTATAATAAAATTAAAATTTTTAACAGTTCATTAAGAAACCATTACAATCTTTTAGTAATTTTGAAATACTTCTCATTATTTTAATTAGCTTGAAACACTATTTCATCGAGAACATTTCCTTTAGATACATTACATTTGAAGTTCTCTATTTTCATTAAAACATGCTTGGCTTGGTTTACCAATGCAACTTCTATTTGCCTATATTGAAAAGACTTTAACTGTCTGGTGCCAAAAACTTGAATAAGTTTTCTTATTTGTGGCTTAAAGGAATATATGCGTACAATTAAAATAGTTTCACCATGAAATGAAGAAATCCATTAACAGTCAAAAATGTGGTAATTAAGAAGGTGACAAACATGGAACAATTGCAATAGTTAGAAGGGAAGGTTGTGGCCTTCAGGCTTTCGGTGACCATTTAGCTCTCTTGCTTTGCATCTTAAACGCAGTTCTAGGTGGCTAATACATGCTGACTTGTTTCAGAAAGTTGTCTTTGATGTTTATTGATGTTTTCACTGGAGATAAAGGGATTTTTGAGGGCTTGCTTCAAGTAATTTTCATGAGGGAGATTGGTGCAATCAGAAACTCTATCTCATGCCTCAGTTCTTGACCTGTGAAACAGAGGACATGAAAACCTAGCAAGAAGTTACTTTCAAGGAATTTATGGAAAGGATAAATTTATGATAGTACTCTGGGAAATCTGAACAACGCTATTTGAACATTTAATCATGATTAGCCACTTTCAGCCCATCTAATGGGCTAAAATAAACCAGGGAATATTAGTAATTAGTAGGGATACATTGGTGGGTTTTGGCAACATTTATAAGCATAGAAATAGGCAGTACTTTTTAATGGTGAGAAGGACAACCCCAGTAATTATCCATGAATATTCCCATAAATAGGACTCTACCCTGATTAAAGATGTGGAGACGCTGTTACAAAGTCTCCATGTATGCCTGGTAGATTCAACAATAGGTTTGTAGATCAGTAGATGAGCTTCTAAGGTGCATTGCACAGTGCATGTTTTCTTCTTCACGTGAATAGCCTCTCAATTCTCTTAAATTTTTATGTACAATAGATTTATTTAGCTCATAAAACTCATTAATTTTTCATGATTCATAATTCTTGTTTCACAATTCATTGTAGAAATAAAGTTGTTACTGACATTTAACACTTTGAAATATTTTCACTTAAAGGTCACTTTTACAAATAAGTACTCTTTACTTGAGGGAAGCATTTTAACAAAACAGGTTGAGGGTTTTTTCAGTTTGATAATTCTCATCATAATAGTTCAAACTACAAAGAATTCTTAAAAGGAAATACAGCCTAGTGAGAAATGCTTGATATCAGTATTACCTGTAGCTAAAATCTTCTCTGGAAGTTTCTGAAAGGTTATGAATGCAAAGCATAAAGACTGCTGATCTCCAAGAGTATGTTTTTATAATGCCAGATAAGAAAGTTTATAAGATATCTCAGTTTACAAAATTTGTGCCTCTCAGAACATTCACCACTTTGAAATACACTTTCATGGTCTCTTCCTTCCTCAAAGTCTAGAGGGACATACAACATGACATTAAGCAAATTGAATACCATTTTTTCCATGGTGAGAAAAACAATTGTTTAAAATTTAAGCGAAAATGTAGATTTCTCTCATGTAAGAAGAAAAAATTATTCTTTCAAGGCTGAAGAATGCAACACTAAACCCAAATGCTTTATTGGGCACTGGAAAAAAATGAGTCATGTTCCAAAGAAATAAGTTCTTGAGAGAGCTCAGAAAAAATAGCACAGTTCAAAAAGAACAGGTAGGCCACTCCTTAGTGCTTCCTTTACTGTTACCTGTGCAAATCACAGTAGTAGTGTGTGCCTGTATTCCATGACCACAGTTCTCTGCCCTTACAGCTCCTGAGTGCTGTTGTGAGAGGGAATGAAGGGATAGACAATGAAATGGGGAAAATTTGTCAGTGACTACCAAAAACCTGGAAACTAGTGTGGTAATCAGAATACTGTGTTGTCCAGGGTCAGTGGGTGTACTGACCCTGTACTGTATTAAGAATTATTTAGAGGGTAGAAAACTATGTCTAGCTTTGCATCCAACACAGGTAACAGTCATCCAGATAAACAAACAAACAAACAAACAAACCAACCAAAACAAAACCCATGAAGAAAAAGAAATAAAAGCAAAACCAAAAAGTAGTTGTCCTAGGGTGACTATGATGCTGTGTATCTCCTATTGTCTGTTCTGTATCCAGAAATGGGTCCTGTATCTTTAAATTAGGCCCGGGGAAAGGGTGAAGTGGCAGAATTTTTCACTGCCTGTGTTCAAAAACACAGAGATAAATCTCAGTTTCTTCCCAGCTCTTGGTTTTTTTTCTCTGTTTCTTGGGAGAGAGACGGAGAGTTTTTCCTTGCTTTTTAGTATCTTCTTATTGTTAGCTAGGCCAAGAAGTTTTTCCTGGGACTATGGCTTCTTCTGTGAACGTTGCATGCAAAGCAACAGCACAGAGGAGGTCTGCAGTGCAGAGCTGCTCGCCAAAAAGAGGACAAGCCTGTTTATTTCTTTCATTTTTATACATTTGTGGGTCTGGTTGTGGATTGGCTTCTGGGGTTACTACGCCTTCACCCCACTGGCCAGACCAGCTGTCAACCAACATTATTTTCAGGCTAGAAATATGTAAACAAAGGACAGGGAACAAAACCAAGAAAGGTTGTTTATGTTCCAAAGTGGGAGAAAGTCAAAAACTGACCCTTACAGAAACTAAAAAACTGACGCCATCTTATGAACAAGTAGAAGGCTTTAAAAAAACTCAGAAAGCCAGGACAACATTCTTCTGGAACTGTTCAGCTTTTCTCTGATCTGAGACACCAGAATATCACCCACACTTCGGAGGCCAGCTCTGGACTTGAGAGACTGAGCCACACCTACAGAAGGACTGTGAATTTACCATCTCTTCAGAGCAGAGCAGCGAGACCTTTCATTATTTAACATTGTTCATTCTTTTCATGCCTGTGGGGCATCCTGCTTGTTGAATAAACAGTTCTTTTTTCACTTTCTCCATGAGAGAAACTCGTAGGGAGGGGCTGCTGGAATTTCTTCAGGAGGACACCCCCCTTTAAGGACATTTCCTCCTAAATTGTTCTCAAAATTTAGTAGGGACATTAGACTAATTTGACTCTGTGTTGAAACCTAATAATGAAACCCACAACACAGTAGTATAATCACAAGAAGAACTTGTATTTTTGTTATTAGAAATTTCTTAGGTGGGTCAGGTGTTACAATCCAGTTTAAACCCAGAAGAGTAAAGAAAATTAAGTCTCTGTGTATAAAATGGAAAGAACTTTGAAGGGTGAAAATATAGCCAAAAATGAGATTAAAACCAAATGAGGTTAGATGTTGGTGCTCAAAAATTCATATATTTTATTTAATAGTAAAAGATACAAAGAGAAAGAAAGAGAAAAGTAAGAAAGAAATAGAAAGAGACGTGTGCATGAGGGGTGGGGTAACAGGGAGAGTGACAGGTGGAAGCATATCACCCATCCAAGGGTCCCAACAATGTCTCATTGCTCCCCTCCATCTGACCTTCTTGGTGGTGAGGGTCCATTCCCCATCATCGCTGCTACTCCACACCATGCTGAAGAGTATAGAATCTCATGGATTAATACTCACTTTGGGCAAGGTGGGGTCACCCACATGCCTCACTTGCAAAGGGGGACAGTTTGACACTGTCCCTTGCAGCACTGAGGGTCTGTTGCATCATCTCTGGTGTAGGTTCTGGAGAACACTTTGGGGGCCCTTTGATGGGCCATGACCCCCCTCTACTGTGGATAAGCTTTTTCCCCGGGTGAAGGGGCCCCTCAGCTGAGCTCCTCTGCACAGCAGAGGATGGGCCATCACTGACTCTTCCCAGAGGCCTTCCAAGACACACCCAAAACCTTTCTCTCCCCACCCTTTGGTGTGAGGGTCTGTGTGGCTGAGTCTTGCCCTGGGGCTGTGGTCTCCACCCTGAAAGTGTTAAGCTTGTGCTATCCTTCTCCCCCACCCCTGAGTTGTTACTTCATCTTCTCTTCATCAGTGAGCAGTGTAAGGTCTCAGTCAGCAAGCATTTCCAGGATATGGTAGTCTTCTCTGAAGCTTTTGAAATACTATTTTAAAAGTCCTTAAAGAGAATATTTAAGATATAAACTGTAACATTTCAGTCTCTGACAGTCAGGTACTACCCAAAAATGTGATGGCAATTGCTCAGAGGTTGCTTATCAATGCAAACCAAATTAATTAAATAGTTTAATCTAAAAAGAAATTCTTTAGGACCTAATTTTTTTTTTCTAAAATGACATAGAGAATTTTTCTGCCCATTGTTTTCTACCAATTGAATTTTTCTACCCATCATACTCAAAATTTTGAAGTCCTCATTCAAACCCCTTTTCTTTCCTTTTGAAGTCATATGAATCAAGCTTTTCTTTCCTCCCCCTATCACCCATGAACTGCTGGCCTGTCTTTGTAATCTAATTTTTTTATTATTCTTCATGGATTTCTTTATTCTTGCAGTGACAAAACCAAGAAAACCTTTTGATGTGGGATGCTGAGTTTATTCCACTACTTTAGGGTTTGATTAGTAATTTATATAATTTTGTAGAGCATCAGAAGGATTGATGGGGAGTGCTGCATTTAAGTGTACCCTTAATTATGGCCCTTTGGCCATTATTCCTTGAAGAGTTCACATCTCCCAGGAAATTAAATAACTCCCAAGATGGAAGTATTCACTTCAAATTTTTACTTTACAACTTTTGGATAAAAGAAAAGAGCTGTGCTAGCCTTTCCTACTGTTATAAGTACATATTATATTGTTGGCTTTTCACAAATATTAAAAAGTAATGCTATATGTACAATGTTAGAAAATTTTGCTGTATGAATATAGCTTTTTTATTTCTCCTATTAAAAAAACCTAGAAGTAGTGGTGTGATATATATATTTCTTGGGCTGTAGCAAGGTATGTAGAATGCTTTTTTGTTCATGTAGCTAACTGAAAGAATGGTAAAGTTAATCAGGAAATTCCCCACATTCTTATCCTATCTGGTTAAGATAAAGGTGACAGACTCCAGAACCCCAAAGGAAGAATTTCTTGATTCTCTGTTATCAGGGAGTCAGAAAACAAAATGGAGCCACGAGGAGATTTAATCTGCAGGAGGGAGCCATAAGGAGAAATAAAAATATTAATCTGCATGATGGAATGGAGGCAGGTTGGGGGTTGGGACCAAGCATCTAAACTCAGAGAAATGTTTGAATAACACATGAGGGTCTATGAATACACAATATGCTTGTGCATTTAAAGAAAAGTTTCTGAAATGGTAAGGTATGGTCTAGGCTGAATGCCAGGCCCCCCAACATTTAACTATTTGCTTTATTTTGTCTCTTTTCTTTTTTTTTTTAATTAAACTTTTTAAATTTTACCAAGAAAGGGAACCTCATTTTTCACACTACTGAGTTAATTTTTAATTTCCAGTTATCTTCACACAGGTACATGTACAAACCCCAAAGGACATTCTGGTTGACTTGAAAGTAGAGATAATTATATTTCCATTTTCTCTGAAAGTTTGTAGAACTTTGTTGGCTTCATCTGAGATGAAATTTTGTCATTGTACGAATAAGGGTGAAAAATGCAATAATTTCATGATATTACTCCAAGTTCCTGAAGGTTAATATATCAGTGTCCTTCATGAACTAGATTTTCAACAGTGAGAGCCAACAATTAATGATATCAAAATTTTGATCATTTTCTCAATATGTTTTTCAATGACAGTTCCTTAAACTTGTTTTTCCTGTGCCTTATGAAGCACTGCAAGCTACTGTTAGCTCTTCATCCCTTATCTGCTTACAGCAGAGAGTATAATATTGTAGTATACTAGCAATAACAGTGCTGAAAATTGTGGAAAATGCTTTTAGATGACATAAGAGATATATGGACAAATTTGCTTGAACTATAATTACCTAACTGATAAATATAAGTTAAGACCTAGATATTCTTTACTTTCTTTTCTATTTAATGCAGAGAAGGGCTTCATACCTTGAGAGGTATCAAATCTTTCTATATGATGAAATTCATACCTTTGGGCTTATTTGATAGATAAATCTAAAACTAAGACAACTAAGCCTTCAATGGAGCCCTATACCCAGGTAAAGACCCATGATATTCAGTGGCTGGGCTGAAAAGTTTCAGCAGTGAAATATGTAGCATTCAGTTCTGAAAAACAGGAGTCTTGGACTTTTCTTTGGTGTTGTAACTATTGCTCTACTCCTAAAACACAAGGCAGTGATTTCTTGGACATACTTCTGCAAGCTTTCAACATGGAAATAACATTCTAATCAAGCAGCAAATCCAAGTGGGACAAGGGTAAGGCATAATTCTCAATTTTTCCCCCTGCTGAGTTGTTTGCATTGCTAGCAAAACAAGCAAGCAATACATTTCACTGTCAATCACTTGAAAAAGAAATTACTTTTCCTTATATCTTTTCAAGATCTTTCAGTATGTATGACCAGCTGCTTTTCTTCATCATGTACTTGTTCAAAATATGCTGAACTATTTGAAACAGCTTTGGTAGGAATACAAAGGCCATAAAAGCAGCATCTTGATGAATTTTTATTTTGCACCGTGTGCTATTCATGTAGAACAGTAGAAAAACAAATTCACAAGTTTTGAAATTCACGGATGATGAAGAAACTTCCAAAAATCCCCACTTTTTCAGGTCATGTTGATTTATGAGTCTGGGTTTGTGCCAAGAACAGCAATTAATGTTTAGAACACTTAATCACCCATCTTTCCAGTATGGCTGTAGCACCACAAGGCACACTTGCCTTTGACAGTAAGACATAGGATGACCAACTTAACTTTGCAGGGAATTTAACCTCCAAAATAGTAAAACCAGATACAAGATGTCAAAACACAGGTCTTATATGAAGCTTATGAAGATCAGGTAATTACTGCTTTCAGTGCATGAGTTGTCTATCTTCTAGGGCCAGGAAAAAACTGCTGAATTTCACTTAATATTTCACTTTGTTGATTTTTTTTTAGTATGTCAGTTTATAGGACCTAATAAAAATTATTATGGATAGAATACTCAAAAAAAAAACAAAACAAAAAACCAACCAACCAACCAAACAAACAAAAAACACAAACCCACAAAAAACCCCAACCAAACCCAACAACATACTGGAGGAATTGGTTATCCATTTCTTATTTTTGGTTCTTAGGACAAAATATTTGATTGTACTCTTGTACTCTTAACACTTAATAGTCCACATTCATTTGAATTAATGCAAAACACAATAAGTTGAAAAAGTGACTTCAAGAATTCTGAAATCCGCTTCCATTTTTTTCAATTTATGAACTAAAGGGTTTTAAAAATATTTATTTATTTAATGCTTTTGATTATTTTTATTTTTCTTGAAGGGAAAAATCCATTCTAGACTTGTAGAAACAAGAAGGGGATACGCTATTTCCTAAACTGGTAAAAAAGGCCTAATCCAAATTCTACAACCAGAAATCAAAGTATCTTAGAAAACCTTACCAGGAAACTCAAAGTTTAAAAGAGATTTTTTTATCCTGAACTGGGACAGCCTTTTTACATTATGAAATGAGGAACAATCTTGTAAAACATTTGAGGTAAATTCTTATTCCAATTAATCTTTCTAGTTTTGATATTATTTCCAAAAATACTGTTAGTTTTGTCACAGCAGTGTTAATGATTTAAAGCATCCTACATGTTTCTGCAAACGTTCTTAAAAGAGCACGGCTTCTGTTTTAGCAGTGTCTCACTCAGTTTCTGTGACATTGCCTTACAATTTTTTTTTCATTTTATATACTTGAAAGATGAGAAAAAAGTACAACTTGATTTTATAAATGGTAGATCATGCCAAAAAAACCCCATGTTACCTAAAAAATACAAAAACATTTTTGTAGAAAAGGACATAGAGTAGCTCGAATTTATCCAAGTTTAATTTCCCATGAGACCTCATGTGAAATCATTAAATCAAAATTGAGGACAATGTGGTAGTTTTAGAAGGATGAGATGGATAAGGCAGATTTATAAACTGACTAAAATGGTTTCACTACAGAGAATAATATTTGCACTGAGATATAAACAACATGGAGAGCTTTATAAGTGGAGTACCACAGACTCTATTTAATATTTTCATTCAAAAAATTGGAATGCAAACTGAAAAAAAGAATTCAGGAAATGACAAAAAAATGAATTAAAGTAATTCAGCAAGAAGAATAAAATTCATGAAGTAGAAATCATAGAGACCAAACCTGCAAATTTTTCAGGTACAGTGCTGTGCTCTTTTTCTGAAAGTGACAGGAGAAAAGAGATATGGTTGCATGTCACAGACTGTGGTATTCATTTGTACCTTTTCTATTTAACTGATGACAAGCAAGAGTGATTATACTGGTTGTTAGATGGTGCCAGCACAAACACCACTATATGGAAAGTTCTATCTTTCCATATAATACTATATAACTCTTCCAGATCACTCAGAGACAGTTTAGGCATCTGTTGGGAGTTAGATTTATTTGTTGGTTTTTTACTTATAGAATTTTTCCCCATAAATTGCTAGAAGACTAATTACTGGATGCTTGACCAAAACAAGGAAGTGGCCAAAGGAGATTTGTATCTCCGGGCTAACCTATTGGTTTTGGGTCTCTGGTAGTTTCTCTCAGAGGGGGGAGATAATACGAGGTTTGGGGGAGGTAAATGACAGAGCTGAGGGCAGCTTGCCCTCTCTTGCTTTTGGCATCAGAGAGGACAGTCGGGCTGCTGCTCGCTGTGGGAAGAGTTCACTGTCATCACTCTGTGTCACCCTGGTAAATCCACCATCATCTGCTCGGGTGCCCAGGAACTCCGAGCTCACCTCCTCCTGCCCTGCTGGGCTGGCTGGGCCACCGTTGCTGCTTCTTCAGAGCTGCTTTGAGGCTTTTCTTCTGCTCTGTAGCCCTGCCCTGCCCTGCCCTGCCAGGACATCCCTGCCATTCCAGCAACCAGCACAGAGCATCTGATCTTATCCACCAGCCTGGGACTTTCCACCGTTCCAGCTTGGTCTCTCTCGGAGTCCTGCAGGGGCACCAAGATCAAGCTGCCCTGGGCTTTGGTGAAAGAAAGCCCTTGAGGTCCCTGGTTCTGTGTATTGTTAATGCTGTAGTTGTTGTGGTTTGTTTGTTTTGTCATATATACAAGTAAAGAACTGTTATTCCTATCCCCATACCTCTGCCTGAAAGGCCCTTTAATTTTCTAAATCATATTCATTTGGAGGGAAGGGATTTGAATTCTCCATCTCTACAGAGGTCCTGCATCTTTATGTCTTTCTCTCACACAAAATAATTTCAGCTGAGGAGGATGTGATTGCAGTTTACATATGAGATTGCAGTTGATCCAGCAGATAAGAACAAAATTACATTATTGGCATAAGAAGAAAGGGACCAGTTTTACTGTTAAAAAAATAAACCTGAAACTGGAAGACAAAAAATATTTTTAAGAAGCATGTCTAGGAAATTGAATTCATTAGAAAGAAATTGAATAGTTGGAAGACTGATTGTGATCATTTATGATCAGAAGATGAGCGCAATTAAATAATAGAAAATTTCTAGTCATCTATTTTTCTGTTTCATTGGATCTGTAATTTGCATGTGACAATGTGATATAATTTGAATCAGATTACCTTAAATAATGTAGAAATTTAAAATAACTGAGGGATGAGAACTTTATGGTTTTATAGATTGAACCTCCTGAGTAAAAACAGAAGGTGAAGAATAATTTCTATGATGTGCTAGCTTGTCCCACCTACAAAGCTGCAGGAATATGGCTTTTAAACCATTGACCACATTTCAGTTTTAAGATAATTTCTGAGCTTTTTACTCTGTGGAAAGATTTATTTTTCCATTACCTTTAAACGGAACATTTTTATAATCTCATGATAAAAATATGATAGAAAAATAATAAGCACTAACCAAGTAATGGGAATTTTCCACTAAAACTTAAAAAAAATAGGAAAGAGAAATCTAGCATGGGTGTATTTGGTAAAGAAAAATCAGACTTATTTCTTTGGAAAACTAATTACTCAAGAGAAAAAAAATCACATTAAGTGAACAGGACTTTGGAATTGTAAGACTGGAAATGGCTAGAAGACACACTAAATCACTTTAAACAGAGCAAGATATTTTGTATTTTCTTAGATGTGCAAATTGTAAAATAAATTCGAATTTTTCTTCATTTTTGCAAAGGAGAAAAGGTCAATATCATGTTACTTTTAGTTTATTACACTGAACAAATTAAAGCAATATCAGTTACAGTCGTCTAAAGAGAAATTATTGCAGTGAGGTCATAAAACTTTAGGATACCAAGGAAAAAAATCCAGTTACAGTTCCAAAAAGCCTACTGCAAGAGAATTAATGGTTCCCTACTCTTAAACTATTTAAATAAAAAATTACATTGGTTTAATGTAAATTTAAAAACAAAAGAAAAAAATTTTAAAAGTAGAGCATATGTCTGGAAATTACATTTCCTTACACCTTCAAGTAGCAAATCTGGACTGGTTCTAGTAGTCTGAGTAACTTGTGCAGCTTAAGGCAAAAGATAACTTATATTATTATATTCTGTTTTGATAACAACATTTTTTTTGGTCTTTTGACCCTTCTGAATTGATGAGTTTTGATTTAATTTAGAGGGGCTCACTGGAACTCAGGTCTTTCTCAACTAGTGCTGAAGTGTCTTCCCAAAGCTTTTACAACTGTATTTTTTCACATACGGCTCATTCTGAAGATGTTGAATTTATTAATATCTAACTGACAGGAGAGTTTTATTCAGTTATTACAACAAAAGTATAAGGAAGTATTTAATGATCTCTTTAAAATTGTACAATTAAGGTGGGTTTTCACTTCATTCAGGAAGGAAGGTTGCCCCAATGACTCTGAAAATGGAAGCATCACATAATTAAATTAGGAACAAATCAGAAAGTGCTGGTGATTGTAGTAATAAACATAAGATACAACTTCTCTCTTAAAAAGAATTAAGACAAAAAGGGGAACAAAAGGATTCTCCAGTCATTTACTGGGTCTATTTATAGTAGGAACTAATTATTTTCTCTCACTTTCTCTTAATATAGAAGATATGGATATGTAGGAAAAAAATGCCCAATCACAGTACTTTTCCAGTCTGAATCAAAAACCAATTTGTTGTTCCCTCCTTCAATTGAGTGAAGGTACAGGCATTTCAATATTAGGATTCCAGTTCCATTTGAGTGTACATCAAACTTCTAAACTCTGATAAAGTAATAATATCAGAGTTAATAATTTTGGTCATTTGCAGAAGTGAAATGTTGGATCCTTGGAGCAGTAATTGGTTAACTTTTCAATACCTATGCATTTATTGTAGTTAGGGATTTTAAGAACTACTTTCTCTTACTGAGTTGTTGCTAAATTTAGCTTGAACATCACTTTAGCTGGTAAATTTTAGTGTCCCTCAATAAATGTACTTACTTGTAGCTATCCATGTACGGATGCATATTATCTGTGTAATCAAATGTCAGCAAACATCTGCAGGAGACTGATACCACTTTTCTAGGACAAAATCACTTTTGTTCCTATTATCCATCTGGTGTAACCAAGAAGTTGCACATTATAAACTAAGGTTTCAATTTGGTCCTGGTAAGATTGATAGTAGTTCAAAAGTCTCTGGCATGCTAATTTCTGAAAGCTGATGTGTAAAATATGCAGTTAACTAAGCCTGTCATTAAGAATGCCTTTTATTGTTAAATAAGTAGTTAATAATGTGTTAGCTAAGATGCTAATACACTTTACCACAAACTTGAAAGGCAGGATATAATAGCAGTTCTCATGAAACTCCTTACAAATCATGCCTAATCTAAATTAAGGTAGCTAAGGAGTGAGCTGTCTTCCACTTATGTCAGGATTAGAATATAAGAATATGTACACAAAAATATATGAACTAGTTGATATGCTGTAAACTCCCACTTAATTTGGTATTTTTGGTGACTTGTTTACTCACATACATTACTGTTTGCCATATATTATAGCTTTCTACAATTTAATAGAAATTCAATCAGAATGAACCATTATTTGAAACACATTTATTGAGATGGGTTTTTTCTGCCATCTTTGTTAATATTATTGAAGCATTAAAGTTTATATAGAATGAGGACTCCAGCCTTTTTATTAGGGAGCATTCAGATATCAGCCTTTTACTTTGTAATGAGTTCTTATCAGAAAATGTTTCTCAAAGATTCATATAGTCATAGAGTGGGCAGGAACATCTTTCACCAGATCAGACTGCTCAGAGCTTCTTCCAACCTGAACTCAAACCCTTTCAGGGCAGAGGTACTCACAACTCTGGGCAACCTCTTCCAGTGTCTCATCACCCTCACTGTCAAAAATGTCTTCCTAATATCCAATCCAAATCTACCCTATTTCAATTTAAAACTATTGCCACTTTTTTTGTTACTACAGGCCCTGTTTAATAGTTCCCATCTATCTTATAAGCGCTCTTTAAATATTGAAAGGTCACAAGGTTTCCTCAGAGCTTTCTCTTCTCCCAGCAAAATGGCCCCAAGTTTCTCAACCTGTTTCCACAGAAGTGCTGACACCCTCTGATTAACTATGTGGCCTCATCTGGATGTAAACAAACAGGTCCATCTCTGTTTTTCATTAGGTACCCAGAGCTGGATTCAGCACTTCACATGGGGTCTTGCAAGAGCAGATTGAGGGGGGAGACACCTCCCTTGACCTGCCGACAACACCTCTTTTAATGCAGCCCAGGATGTGGTTTGCTTTCTGGAGTTCCAGAGCACGTTACTGACTCCTATCCAGTTCTCTGTCCACCAATATCCCCACATCCTTCTCCCCAGGGCTGCTCTCAGCCCATTCATCCTTCAGTCTTTGTGGCTGTGGGGGGTTGCCTCAACCCAGATGTAGGAGATGATACTTGGCCTTACTGAATTTCATGAGGTTTGCATGAGCCCACTCCTCAAGTCTGTCAAGGTGTCTTGGGATGGCAACCCTTCCCCTGAGCAAACCAACTGCAACCCTCAGCTTGGTGTCATCTACAGACTGGCTGACAATGTACTCAATCCCACTGTCCATGTCACTGGTGAAGTTCTGAAGTACTATCGGTCCCAGTATGGGCCCTTAAAGGACAGCACTCCTTACAGATTTCCACTTAGATATTGAACCACTGACTAGCAATCCCTGGAGACAGCTAGCCAGAGAATTCCTTACATATTAAAG
This sequence comes from Cisticola juncidis, assembly GCA_013400215.1. Classification (NCBI taxonomy): domain Eukaryota; kingdom Metazoa; phylum Chordata; class Aves; order Passeriformes; family Cisticolidae; genus Cisticola; species Cisticola juncidis. The sequence goes on along the minus strand of VXBR01005502.1, from coordinate 392,740 downwards.
AGTCTACCCTTTAAATCCATATCTTTTCAATTTAGATACAAGAATATTGTGTGGGACCATGCCAAAGACCTTGCAGAAATGATGTAGATGACACTTGCAGCTCTTCCCTTGTCCATTGATGCAGTTGCTCCACTGTGGAAGACCTCTAGACTAGCCAGGCATGGATTCCTCTTTGTGAAGCCATGTTTCCTGTCTCTAGCCACCTCCCTGTCTCTTACATGTTTGGACATATCTTCCAGGAGGACCTGTTCCATGATCTTCCAGGCTGACTGTGGCTGACTGAATGAAGCTAATCTAATATACATAAAATGTAACGAGTAGACAGTATAGAATATAGCAGCCCCCATTGCCACAAGGTTTATTAATTTTATGGCAAGCTATGTGCAGACTTACACTATTTGTGTGATTGTATGTTTGATTTGGATATACACCTTTCTTTCCTGCCCTTTTGATGTGAAAACTGATTCTTAAGCACAATCCTATAATTCAAAGGGGATGTGTGTAAAATATATCAGGAAAGATCATGGAACATGTGATATGAAACCTGCAGCTAATATGAACAAATAATCTGAAACTCACAAAGAATTCTTTAGAAAACCACTGAAAGCACTGTTTATTGTATCTGAAAAATTGGTTTACTTGTAGGAGCTCTCCAATTCACGGGCAATAGTTTCAATGTCAGTAAAGTAAGATTAAGAATAAAAATGCCTTTATGGTCTAATTATATAACTGGATGTTATTGCTTATACTATAGATAAGCAATCAGAAAAGCCCTTGCAAGAGAAAGAATTGTGTATTTTTGAGGGGAAGAGATCACTAAGTTGTTACTGCTTGCTATCAAGAGTACAGGAAATAAATTCAACTTCATATTATCACAATAAAATGAAGAATCAAAGAAAATGTTCCTTTACAAACCTTGGCTCTTGGCAGTAGTTCCATGTCAATGAGTTTATTACATTAGGCCCCTTTAGTATTTTGAAGTTTTAACAAAATCATAGCAGTAAGTGCCCAGAGATTTTATGAGTGCAAAGATATTTTGAACAGTCATAATCTTAATATGACTTTAGTAATTATGTGGGAGTGAAGAAAAGGATGAAAAGTATGCATAGAAATTGTTAATTATATGGTTACTTAATAAATTATATAGGAAAAAAGTCTTAATTACAAAAACAGAAGAAATATTTGGCATCTAATAAAAATGTTCTCTTTGAAATCCTTTGCTTTATTATATTAGAGTGTGGGATATGCACAAATTCTGATCATTTTAAATAAATGGCAGCTAAAATACACTCAATTGACTGTTTACTAAACCAACTTTAGAGTAGAAACAATTGTAAAATATAGGGCTACTGGCTGCAGCTAGTGCATAGAAAAAAAATCAATTCTATTCTAACTCTTGTGGCAAAGATATTAACTCCGTGATTCTAATTTAATTTGTCAGTGCCATTGTTCATTGAGAAAGACAAGCTCAGTAGAAACATCGAGAGATGGAGAACATATTAGATAAAAGGCTGATTCAAAGAGCTGTTCCAGATAAACATATTTGTCAGCGATGGTACAATTCATATGTGTGCTCAACTTCTTCAGTTTCTAGAAACATCAAGATGGATGATATCGTGTGCATTTGATAGGCACAGATGGCCTGGAATAAGTAGTATTAATTTCATGACTTGAAAAGAGCATTGCCTGGAAAATTAATCCAAACAAGTTGATGCCTGGGAATACTGGGACTTCACAGAACTGGTATTCTAGGGGACGATATTTTCACAGACTGCAAGTTCATGCTAATGGGAGGCTGGATTTCCAGCAGAGCAAGGAACAGTCAGTGATTTTGAAAAACAGACATACCATGAATAAAAAAGCCCAAACAAAACAATTAAGAAACAAAGCAATGTGACAAATTCCTGCCATCTGGAATCACTAAAAATGGCAGGTGGAGCAATGCATGGCAAAATTGGGTTAATCTCATTCTGTTAGAAGATTTTTGGAAGGTTAATGAACTGCCATTTTTTATCAGTGAAAGGAGTATTCCATGGAAATTCTACTGTTTGAGGATTTGGGTGAGATGAAGATCAGTGGCAATGATTTTTAGTAGAGAACAATGGACATGTATGAGCACCTGTTTCACTGTGTCCTTAGGCAATCAGTATTTGAAATGGCAACTTTAAAGAGAGGTGAGTGTGAGAAGAATTAAGTTTGTTTAAAAGGGGGAAAATTTCTACAGCTCTAAGATGCTTGTTAAAAAAAAATTTTTGGTAACATCAAGAAAATATTGACAATATTCGTAATATTTACGTAGATTTAGTAAAAAGACACAGATATATCCAAAGAGAAGGGTTTTCTGCTATTTCTTCTACTATCATAATGGTGTCTCTAAACACACTGTTTTCTGTACATGAGTAACATTTTTCTGAACTTTGGTTTTAGGTATTACAGTAAAATAATTATCTCCTCTAAATTGAATGTATTAGCAAAAAGTCTTATTCCTGTGTGTGGACCCTGACCACTAAGAGATTGCTACGGTATGACAAACATAGCTGGTTCTTTCAATTCTTATGCACAAAACAACCATAAATAATTAATTGGTGAAAATATTAGTCAGTCAGTTTAGGCAATATCTAATCAAAAGCTGATGAAAAAAGAAAATCAGTTACTCAGGATGTGAGAGTTGTGAGCACTGTACAAAGCAAACCTCTTCTAAGATGTGTGTATTATCTCACTGTTGCATGTTCTATGGGTTTTGCTGGAAGATTTAAGGTGTCACTGTCAACCTGCGCAGCAGCCAGAGGTTCTAGTTTAATTTCTAAGCCTGTGCTAACTCATTCTATAAAGCAACATGTCACTCTGGCACCTCTTTCAATGGTATCAAAGGGTGCTAGTTAGGTGAAAATATTTCCCAGTTATTTAAATGTTCAGTTTAAGTATGGACATAATGGAAAATGAGATGTTGTTTACATCTCTTTTTCTGCTTTATTTAGCCTTCTGGTGCTGCTTTTGGCACAGGACTTTGAATCAGACAGAGATGCATATGCATAGAGAAATACTCCAACTCCTTTCACGTTGGTTGTTACTCTTACAGATTGGAAAAAAAAAATCTAGAAAAAGATGGAGACTTCATCTAAAAAATATAGTTGGGCAGCTGAAATATTCTTTACAAAATGATGCAAAAGTAGGTGAAGAACTGTTTCCTCTCTTCTCAACACCTTGTCTAGTTCCACACGCACTGTTTTACTTGGAGCATTTATCACAGCAAGGGATTTTCATATACATTCCATGTCACCCCTCTTGAAATTCCTCTTCCACACTTTAATTTTGAATTTCTTCATGTCTATAGTAGTAAATTCTCCCCCTTTATTTACTATGTATTTCGTTTCATTGAACTGTTTTTGTTGTGGGAAGAGATTTGTACCACCACCTGCACAGCCCTTAATTTTTTGTGACACCTAAGTGCAGTCTAATCTTGGACTTCCTCTTGGTGTCTGGTTTAATATGACAACCACTTTGCACTCAGGAGTAGAGTGCTGTGATTGATTCAGTGTTTGTATTTTGTTCTATGTGTAACACAGTTGACTCCAACTTTCTCCTCTAACCTGCCAGGCTGTCACAAAACCACTCAAAACACTTCCCTTCTCTGCAATTTGGGATTGTTATGTTAGTGATATTTTCCTTATGTTCATATCTATCTTTTGCTCAACCTAACTGCTGTGGCAGGGAACTAAAGTTGTTCTAAGAATTCTGCTCTGTCTGCTGCATAAATATTTTAATTCAGAAATCTTCCCAGATTTTCCAAAAGATTGCTCCATTTGGTAGAGAATGTATATATTGGGTATTAATGACATGGGTCTACATTTTCAATTTCTTAACACAAATGGATAGCTTTATGATTTTACAACAGACAATCAACTAAATTCCAATTAGGCAGAGCCCATCTTGACAATTATATAATAAGTTTGCTCCAATCAGAAAATGTTGACTGCAAAAATAAAATTTTTTCAATGCTGTCATTTAATGTGTTTCTACAGGCACCATTATCTTAGTGTAATGGTAAATAATGGAAAGAGTTATTTGTTTTGGAAAAAATTAAACATATCCAAATATTTCTGATGAGCTTGGTAATTAGTTGTTTCCAGGAATAAAACCTTGGTCTGGCTTTAGTAGCCCACTACGAATATATATACACATGTCTGTATTGCAGTCATAAAATAACAGCAAAAAAAAAAAAGAGCATGCAACATTTAAATAGTCATTAGAGTGGCTATTCTCAATATGCAAAAGGCAGCAGCTTTCATGAGGTTAACATTGGCATAAGCAATCTGAGGCCTAGTTCTCACTGTGAAATGTGAACAACTTCTCAAGGGAAAAAAAGGAACATGTCGTTTTGTGGATCTTGCTTAATGTTCCTAGAGACTGAGCCCATTGCTGATGAACCTAAATAGACAGGAGTGTAAAACACAATATTTTTGCTTCGTCTGCTCTCATTAAACATGCAATGATACTATTATATCCAAAGGTACTTGGAGCTGTATTTACAGGAAGACTAATCAATGTTATTCAGGTGTATGTTGAATGACAATGAAGATTCTACATATTTACTTCTCCCAGTAAAAGAGAATTCTGTGAATTCCTCTAGCTGTCAACTCCTTTATCCATGTAAGTAGTAACTTACAATCAATAACTAGCTGGGACAATAGCTTGGATGCCTGAAAGTACTGGCAAAGGAGAAAAATAAGAAATCCAGCAACAAAGAGGAAGTTCTGGTTTAAGGACTCTTAATGGCTAACTTTGTTATACCTCAAGTATGCTTTACCCAGGAAATTTCTGCTGATACTGAAATATAATTTAGTTACTGAACAGTCTTCAGTCAGTTAAAGTTATTGTTTGGTCAATTCAAAATGTCTATAAATTGCCTGAGCTTTGAAAATGTGTGCACAAGGAAATGTTTTCTAAAATGTTTTGTAAAAAACTCTTTGGACAGAATATAACATGTTGGAAAAAATTAGTAGTGCCGAGGCTTCACATCTCTTACTGGCTTTCCTTGGATTATACAGAAATGATCTAGTTTTTAAAAGATTAATATCTATTTCTGAATATGTAGACTTCATGAAGTTCTGAACTTCCTTTTGACTTCCTAAAAGCTTACTTAAAACCCTTCTAGTGTTTCAAACTTCATAGCAATAATGTCTGCATCAGTAACTGAAGATAAAATCTGTAAAATGTAATTGAAAAATTTGGTCCAAGTTATACATATCTAGAGTCCAATCTTAAATATGGGGTTTTGACTGATATTTCAGAGTTTAAAGACAATTTTAAATTATACAATGAAGGCAGAGCTTGATTAATTCTGATGGGTTGTAAACTGCTGGGAAAGAGAGAACAGCAGTAGTGCTAAGAGTAATTTCCAGATCAACTCAACAGTCCTTTGAATCTGTTGAATACTTTGAAAGTATTCTACAAGAAAGCAGAATATCAACTTACATTAGGACAATGTTTCGCTAAGAAACATGCACAAAATATATGCAGAGTTCTTGTTTTAACTATTGTAAAGGGAAGACAGTGAGTTTAGTAAAAAGTCAGTGCAGACCAAAAAAGTGCCAGCAGTAGAGGACAATGAAAGCAAGCAAGGGGTCAGAAAGAAATCAGATACACAAGAAAAACCTACTGTTCTCTGCTAGTCCCTCAATTTGTTATTGCTGGAACAGCTTTTTTGGCTTCACTCTACAGTTTCTCTTCCAAACTGGGAACGCTTAAAGAAAAAGTAAAACTTTAAATATCTTTAATTATGTGAGTGAAGGAGCTGTCAAGGAAGTCTCTCTCAGTCAGATACAAGTGCTGAAATGCTCTTCTTGGCTTTCGTTTTGGACCAGCGCATTCCGAAAGACTTTCTATCAATGCTCTTTTATGGGAGATTAGTTTGATGACAAAGTGTCTAGGAATGCCATACCACTGAAGTAAGAATGTTCTATTGGTGTGGCACAGTGTACTACCAAGACAGATGGAAAATATTTATTTATTTATTTATTTCCATTGGATTTATTTAGTGTTTTTTTTTAAAGGATAATATAGTAGAGCATAGTAACATACATGCTCATAGAAAATGAGATGATTGTAGAGAAAATATTCGTTTTCCTTCAATGAAACAATAATGTTTTCCTTTGATGTTAAACCTCACTTTTCAAAGTCTTTTGAACACTTAAGTATTTAAAGCAGAAAAAGTTAGCATCAGAAAGTATGACAGTGGAATTTAAACTGCTTAATGAGACTGATAAAGGAACAAAATATCCTCTAAAATATATAGGTGCCTAACAGTATTTAAAATCTGTTTTGTAGTAGAAAAAACTAATTGTTTTCCTAGGAGGATTTGTTTAGAAATTGATAAAACCACTAAGTTTATTTCACAACTTGATGGTAAACACATATGCATCAAGAACAAAACTGAAGTGAATCACCTGAAAAAGCTGCTCAAGGAACTGTTTGCATGCACAGTGTGGCTTTTTTACAGGTAGGGTATGATTCTGTATATGAAAGATAAACTACCTCAGTTTATACAAGATTTCTGACACTTTTTTCATAGAGCCATTTCTTTAGCTTTCATTGGATACTTTTTATTTTTTCCCATAAGAAGAGCTTCTAGCTAAATCTTTAATTTCAAATTACTCTTAGTCTAGGTAAGAGTGAGTGTGGTGTGTGAATGAGTATGTGCAGTCTGTAACCAAGGAGACACAGTGCCTCCAAGCTGGCCACAATAGCTTCTGCCACTTGGGTTTTTTGCTCTTTCAATTTCTCTATTTGCAACCCAGACAGGAGTTGGGATCCCCTAGTCACTAAGAGTTACAAGCGACAAATAAGTAATAAATAAACTAAAAATTTTGCAAATCATGCTATTGTTTTATGTAATGTGAAGTTTAACTGTTTCAGAAAAGAAAATGACAGGAGAAGTGTAGAAGAAAATCAAAGTTTTTTTTTGCACTGAGGGATTGAAACTAGCAAGAAGACCTGTAATTTTCTGAATGGCTTTAGAAATTAAATAGGTCTTTTTTCTGCCTTAATTTGGGGGAGAAGTATGGACAATTTTCCTTTCTTAAGCTGCTATATAAAGTTGCTATTTTATGAGCATACTTCTAAACTGTGTGCAGGTGTTCTTTATAAGGCTTTGAACACAAGAATGGAAATTTTTAACAGTTCTTCTCTCTTCCCCTTCAGTGATTTAAATATTTTGAAACCTGAGAGTTGGATTTCAAAGTAAAATTTGCTATCTTCTCTGACGGCTCTTCTGGTCACAGAACTATGAGATTCTGCAGCCTAGGTTATGGTACATAAAACATATATGCTATCCATCCTTTTGACTTTGTACTATTTAAGTAGGATAAGATGTTACTATTTTCATGATATTTTACGTGTACTGTATGTTTGCACAATTGCTTTCTATGAGGTAGATAAAATTTGTATTGACACTTACCTTATCTCTTCCATAGGGTCTGACTTAATTTACTTTTCTTTTATATAAACTTCATGCAATGAGTATTCAAAAACTATTATCCTAAAGTATCCAAAAATTACTATCCTAAATGTGAACCAACAATTAAAAACTTTTATTAAATACAGAGGATGAAACTGACTCCTGAAGGGTTTTTTTTGATCATTCTGTATTGGGATATGAGGGACCTGGTACAGAACAGGGCAATGCTAATTGTACTAGCAGTTAGGCAGAGGTGTTGTCAATATGAGTGTAATTTCATGGGAGATGGTAGTATTTATTTCTATTCACTGAAACCTGTCTGAGGAGGAAGCCTGACACTACAACTACGGATGGCAATCAGTGACATTTAGGCTATGAAAGCTTGTAGTCTGTTTGAAGCTTATGTTTAGAAATGATATGAATATCAGTGGCTAATCTATGCATTAAACAAGGAAGGAATGTGGCACTTCAGGAGCATGGAAAAAAGACCAGTTACAGAAGTGTCTATTGCTCCCATCATAATGCAAGTTTGTAATTTGTCATCCTTAAAAATTGAGGGACTATTGAACTTGTCCAGTGTCATGGGAATTGGAAATGAAAGACACTGTGTAAGAGTAGTTTTTATGTTATAATCATTAAATATAAAATCATTAATTATCTAGGCAGTTTCTATCATGTTTATATGTGTTTTTTATTTTATTTCAACAAATACTAGAATGTATTCCTAAGGGAAACCATATTAACATTATTTTTGTGGGATGTCTTATTTTCGTTTGTTTCCTGTAGGTCCTGGAGGTCATAACTTTCTTAGCTTTTTGCATCCTATCCACTATGTGGATGTGGAACAACCAGTTTAGCTTTGATTCCACAGAGCATTAGTCTAAACAAATGCATGGTTTAAGGGTAGGAACAGAAAACACTATGGATGTGCACACTTTCCAGCTTTTCCAAGATTTCTTTACAGTCTGTCTTTCATTAACTTGTCTAGTCTGTGTGACAGCCTACAGTATACAGAGACCACTGTGGAAGAACTTAAAAGGAGCCAGGTATTCCTAAGCACATTTTTGCAATTTACTTTTGCAAACTCAGTGCAACTATAGCAATTTGAATTAAAAACTGAGTTGACATCAGGCCATAAAAGGAAGTTTAATTAAAATTCTTCGTCTTCACCGTCTCAGATTTGAACACACTGATTTAGTTTTCTGTTTTCTCAAAGGGACCTAAGGACTTTCCTATTTTTTTTTTTTTAACTAAGAGAGAAATCTCAAATGTTTAAGTCTAGGCATCATTCCTGACATTCATAACTAAAACCTTACCTAGCACAAAGATCACTCATGAATCCAGTGCTGTTACTGCAAAAACTCCTGTCTGCTCCTTGCAGCATCTCTGACCTTAACTAAAATGTAATACTACTGAAAAATATAGGCCTACTTTTCTCTAGATTATTAGAATTGAAGGCTGGCCTTTAAGCCAAAAATGTCCTTTCAGTGCTTCCTGCTGTATCCTTTCTTAAACAGTGTTCTACTTTGGCTATAATATCCTAATAATTTTTTGCTGTTGTTTTCCTCTAACTCCAGTGAAGAACACCTGCATTTCATGTGCTACATTGGTCTGTACTGGAACTGAACCACAGATTCCTAAAGCAAATAATAAATAATTTTTGGTCCCTACTACTTCTGAGTATTCTCCAGGACTTTTTCAAGAATTCTCTTGTAGAGAAAGAACTTGCTATATAACTCTTGTCTTTGTATAAGTCTTCTTTTACAAACTCCAACTTTTCTTACTTATAATCTAGAATATCTATAAAACTTGATTTTACTGAGTTAGTTATGGAGATATGAGTAGGGAGAAAAGTACTATTTATGTAGTTATTCTTTTACAATTTGTAAACATGAGCTAATACGGCTTACTTTGTGTGGGCAATCTTTCAAGTTTTTGTTGTACTTGATTTGCCATCTGTGCTTGTTCACACTCCAGTGTGTTCTGCCTCTGATTAGGCCATGAATAACACAGAGAGGAAAAAATGAAGGGGAGAAAATGGATGACAGGTGAAATATGATGCTCAGCCTAAAATTCACAAGACTTATTTTAAAAGAAATTTGGGATTATCATGAACATGCACTAAAAATCTGTACTTGTACATTACCTCAGAAATGCACTTTCCCCCATTCTATATTCCTTCCATAAAATTAGACATCAAACCGGCTAAATTTCACACCTTTTTGCAACTTTGATAGTTGAAGAGGCACTCCATTGTGTAACCTAGTTTAAAATTTGGCCTTATGTTTTTGCCATATGTTTTCAGAAGTTATGCTGGTTTGAGATCATAAAAAAACAAAGCTCTACTTGTTTTGATAGCACTTGTCTGTGTGAATCTGATGGCTTCTGCTTGTTTTTTAAAGAGATTTGTAATTTATTAAGTACAAACATACTTTCCCTCTCTCTCTCTATGTATATATATACACATGTATCTATAACATGCATAACTTTATATATGTATAGGTATACACGAACTGCAAACACATATCAGAATAAGGATATTGGCAACAAATAATCATTTCATTTGAACAACTGAATATTCAAAGTATCCTTTTCAAAACTGACTGATTAATGGTTAAAAAGGCTGTATGTTGTCATTAAATGTCTTTGCTTCCTAGGTACCTTCTCCTTTTTATCAGAAGCAGAGCTTCTATACATTTGCTGTTAAGACTCATGTGGATCTATGTAATCTCTAACCTATGAATCTTCCTGCTCATGAGAAAAGTATTTTATAGTTCAGGATGGTCATAGTCTCATTAATTTACTAAGGCACTTCCTCATAAAGAAATTCTTTTCTTCTGTGTGGAGGTGTGATATCTTTTAGAAAACTTTATTGTGTCAGTGAAAACATGATGACATTCATAGTAATGGATGAAAATAGAAATTAAATTAAGTAAAAAAAAATCTCACCTATAGAACTTTTTTTTTTTTAAATCCCTGCATATTCTGTGTTTGTCTCTGATTTAAAGAAAGAAAAAAAAAATTCCAAGTCTGACTGATTGGAGCTGTTAATGGCTACTAAGAGGATATGAGTTTAGGCAAAGTATGTAGCACTTATTGTAAACAGAACATAATTTTGATTATTACAATTTTTTTTGATGTTTCTTTCTGCAAACAGTATTTGCTCAGCCATCTCTTGTTCCACAAGATTTCCTGCTGGAAGACAAATTGCACTCCCATAAAAGACTAATTTACTCATTTCTTGATTTTCATTCCATGGAGAAACTAAATGACCTACCTTTCTATTCTTCATGGAGCCAGTACACTTTGCTACCTAGAATAAATAAAATCATAGCCCTGTAGTACTGACACTGATAAACTATGCTATTATTTAACCTGATTCTTCACTATAAATTAAACTACCACTATTTCTGCAATCTTTTATTTACTAAAGTTGTATACAAGCGCTGTCTGAGCAGTCAAACTGTTAATGATCACTAACTGTATGGTAATGAATTTACTCAGAAGACAGAGAAACTTCCACTTTTCTGAGCTTTTAGAGATCTTCATTAGATTAATCAAAGTCTTTAGGAACTGGCTTTCCTTGATCCTTACCTGTTGCTCATCCTAAGTATTTTCTGTGAAATATATATGTTAATTTGTATTCATATAGGTGTGAAATAGATTCTGAGGTTTCAGTACCATTTGTTTTCAAACCTTATTAAGAGCTGCAGTACTTACTGAAGGCTATGAATGTGTGAAATCTCATACTTTCTACTTTGAGCTCAAGAAGATTTTGAACTATTATTCAAAAGCAGTGTGCATATTTTGATCATATTTTACTAGCTGCTGGTGTCATATAGAAATTTTTCTACCTTGTTAAGAAGGTTATGTCGACCCTTTTATACAGCAAATATAAATTTTCATCTTTTCAACTTGAATATATGATTTTAAAATAGAAAATTTTAAAAATATAAACTGGTTGTTTCTTCACTCAGAATGATTGTTTCCCTTTTTCATTGTAGCATACTTCTTGAACTTTTCTTCCTCTTTTACCTGGTCAGTCCATAGACTGCTATATACCAAACCTTGCCAATTTGTTACTTGAAGTTTTACTCTGGTTATAGCCTGTTGAACATCATTAGTTTTACTGGCATTTACTTCTGGATGGTGTGGATATTGAGCTCAGATAGATACATGTGTAAAGTGCTTTAAAATATCATATGAAACTGTTCCAGGTAGAAATTGAGATTAATTCTTGCACTTATTCCATGCAGATTTTGAAAGTTTCAAAAGATGGCAAAAATTATCAGCTAAATGTGTGAACAGGAAACAAGATAAGTTTGAAATCTTGTAGAAGAGATTAAGGAGCCCAATTATAGAGTAGTTCACTTTAATAACTGTTTAACTTACTTAGAAACAAAATATAATTAAGTATTGAAATTATTTATGTTGCAATCATTGTGTTGCTGAAGTCATTCCATCACCAAAGTTGTCTTTCTAGATAGTCACAAATGTAGGAAAGCAAAGACGATATGAAAGGAAAACAGGAAACACTTGATGGTTTAAAAGACAAGTATTCTGGACATTCTTTAAAACAAGATGGCTTAAGCAAAGTATTTATATGATCCCTTCAAATATAAGCAAAGTCGTGCATAATTCTCTCATTATAAGCAGTTTAGTGCCCACCCTTTCAGCTGCTTTCATGTTGTATAATGCTGTGTCAATGTAGATTCCCAAAAACCATGTTCTAAACCATGTTTAGATTAATGTGATGCATTAGTGTTAAAAGTTACAATAATGCTGCATTAATGCTTTAAGGTTAAAAGGCTGCAGCCACTTTGTTCCCAATAACTGAAGACTTCAGCATATCAGGTTGATGTCTTTCTACAAGCCTCTAAGCATTTTGGAAATAATGTTTTAGAGAAATTAAATATCATACTAAGGAGAGTTAAGTTAGCAATAGACTGTGCTTAAGGATATAAATGTAGATCAATGAGGATCAAAAGCCCCCAGATAATTTAGAAGGAAATGCCCTTGGATGTGTGAAAGCACTCTATGAATTGCTCCTGGACAAACTTTAATCACACAGCAATTCACTGGTATGTGTTTGACACAAGTCAGTAAAACCCCAGCTAGCTCTGACTCCCGGCTGTGCCAAGGGCCATTCCCAAATCTGCCAGCAGATTCAGGTAATGGTGCAGAACAAGGCTGTTCTACATCAAACAGGTGTTGCAGTGTCCAGACTTCAGAGCAAGGATGAGAGAACACTCTTTTTTGTACGATTTTTCAGAGACCTTTATTCCCCAAGATGGGGGTATGAAGGAGCCAGGAACAAAGCCTGTGCCCGCTTTTAAACCCAAGGGGTGGGGGTGTGGAACAAACAGGTGATTGGTCCCAGGACAGATGGACAGGGGTTTTTCCATAACATCGGGCAGGGTCAGGGGAAAGATGGACAGCTGGCTGAAGCTTCTACGGACAGGGCAGGGGTGGGAGAGATAGACAAAGAGACAAAAAGGGGGACGTGCCTGGACAGCACCCGACACATCAGGTTGGGGGAAACAGGGAAGAACCACTAAGATACAGAACTAAAAACAGCTCAAAAAAAACCCACCACTGCACATGTCAACAACAGAAGTAATTCAGAACAAACTAAGACAAACAGTTGACACAACTAAAGTAACTGCAGTCTTAAGAGAATAATTTAATAAAAGTGTGTAGTCTCTTCATATTAAAATCCCACACTTAAACACAATTTCTACACTTGAAATTTGCAATTTGAATTCCAAATTTCAAATTTTCATTTCTGAATGTTAAGATATGTAAAAGAACATCTAATAGCTATAAAAGCAGGGTATAAAACAAGTTTGCTATATCTTTTTATTCAGTGAAATCATGTTTGACCTGGAATTAAAATGGAAGTTTCTGGAATGCATGACCTCAGTATGATGCTGCAGGATAGAATGTGTTGAACTGTTGTGCAGGTAAAGTACAAGGGGGACAACCAAAACTGTCGTGGTCTCAAATAAACTTCATGCAAGGGTAACTTGACACAAGGGAAACCAAACCAGACTTTGCCCACAAGAAACAGTTGAAGTCTTCATGCCATAAAGAAATGGAACTGTAGGAAGGATTAAGATTTCTGTATGGCAGAGGGGGAGAAGTGTTTAATATAAGGGAAATAAGTGGGACGTGAAAACAAATTAAGTGAATTTATTAATAGAAAATACTTGCACCAGAAACAAAGTAGATGGGGACTCACAGTCACATTATTTTGTGAAATGGTAGTACTTGATTGATTGACACTACCTTATTCAAAAGCATGTTTTGAGATTCTATCTGTTTGAAATAACTTAAAATTATCTATTAAATATTGTTGAAAGAGGTAATGTACTGTGCCATCTAGCTTTAACACCAGTGGAAATTTTAGGTCTTGTGAATGTAATAAAATTTCAGATAGCAAACAACTATTGTTGCGGTGTGTAATTTGGGGGAGACCCCGGGGAGGATTCCCCGGGAGCCCCCTGGGGGTCTTAGAGGTGTGGGTGTTCTTGTGTTGGCAGGCAAGGAGACTCAGACACCGGTAGGGTGCCGAGGAGGTGAGGGTTTATTCGGAGTTCAGTTCCAGGAAGCTGCATGGTCTCTGAGGGGGAAGGGGAAGGGGAGAGAGGGGAGAGGGGAGAGTCCGGAGACCCCCAGGGGGAAGAGGGGCCAAGGGGAAAGGCAGCTGAAAAAGAGAGGGCGAGGCTTCTCTGTTTGCACTCTTATCCCCGAGGTTCGAAGGGTGTGGTAAGATTGCACAGCGAATGAGGTNATCTATATCTATATCTATATCTATATCTATATCTATATCTGTATCTGTATCTATATCATCTATATCTATATCAAGATCTATATCATCTATATCTATATCTATATCTATGTCTATATCTAGCATATATTTGGGAGAAATACATGAAAGAATAAGGAACTATGGCTACTTTGCAAACCAGATGAACAATGTTGGCAAAACTGCTTCATTTCTGGGTCAAAATACAACCTATGGGTCAGACAGAAAGAGACTCTAGAAAAATTTCTTCCTTTCTACTAAGGTATTCTTCCTTTGAAAATACAAAGTTATGCATGAGCATATATGTTCCAAGAGCATCTCTTACTGACTATGGATAGAAGTCAAAATGCAAATTTCAATAAGTTGGTAATGGGCATAAAGAGGTCAGAGGCCTTCCTCTCTGTCTGGATAACTAGCTGGAGGACTTGACAGCATGTCCCTGCTTTGCACAGCTCTGGCTACGAGTTCACCTTTTTTGTTGGAATGAGGACTTTGGTAGGATGTTGTCAGCAATCACTCACTCTCGCTGACTGCAAAGATCTCTCTGAGCCACCATAGACAGCAGAATCCTGCGTGTATATTTTGGCTGAGCCCTCAGTACCTGCAGTGGGGTAAAGAAAGACCACAGCATGTTTTTCCAAAAGCTGAGATTTTTTGAAAGGCTGAAATTTCTATACCTTGATGGTCCAAATCTTTACATCCTAATGACATCAAAACAGGATTCAAAACTGCTGAAGAGGGAATTGATCTTGCCAGTTTTGTTACTGAACATGACAAATTGAACTGGTTTACTACTGATAGTCTAGAATTATCAGAGGAAGTAGACATGTGCTTCACTCTGTAAGAGAAATCAAAATGCTTTACAAATTATGTTATTAAATACCTATTGCTAGTAGATAGTTAGAATAGAGACTCGACAAGGTAAAGGTCTTGTCAAGCCTATGAAGGGGGAGAATGTGTTCCTGAGTACCTACTTTGTTGGATGTATGTATGGTAAAATTCTTAATGACTATTTATGATTTATTTTTCAGAAAGAGAGCAAAATAATCCAAAATAATTTACAGTGCATATACAAAAATGTTATGAAAAATTATTTCAATAGATAAAAAAATACAGAAAAAATGAGAGTGTGCAGAGAGTAATACAATAATTCTTATATTTTTTCAAATTTTTGAAATTAATACCTGCAGTTACACATAAAATCATTGTAGTGCAAATGACAGAATAGTATAACAAAAACCCAAGAACTTCTCACATGTAAACAGCTTGTCTAGTGAACAACTTCAGGATAGGCAAGCCAATTGAATTCTGCCCTTTGACTTTCCATAATAATTCTTGAGAAGTTACATATAATTCAGGTTTCAGATTTTTATTATCCAGTGTTTCTTCCGACTTCTTGTTTCTGAAATATAGCACAGTAATTCTTGGTGCAAATTGCATAAAGCAATTACAAATGAATTCTTGTGTTGCAAAACATGAGCAAGAAACCCATGACAGTTATGTGGCTGTTCACTGTATGTCACTGCTGTGATATTCTTAACTTAGTCTTGTTACATATCGTAACTTTTATAGGAATTAATTTCATGAGAATAAAAAGCTAAACACCACCAAAATCATCAGCACCTATGGATCGGGGTGTTTATGCCCACTGAAAAAATGATAACTTGCATTTGAAGATAGCTGGGGTTACATCCTAAGGAAAAAATAGAAAAAAATTAGAACATCTCCTGTCTTGGACTCATTCAAAAACTGCCAGGACATGGTCCTGAGCAACTGGCTCTAGGTGGAAAGAAATCTTATTGGAGTCTCTTTCTTTTTATTTCCATTACATACATATGAAAAACAGGACAGAAATTATGGAAAATTTGGGTTGGTTTTGTCTTCTGTGTGTGTCATGCAGTTGTGCCATTCATACTTTGAAAGCCTTTATCTTCAATGTCTCTCCACCTGCCTTGATCCTGGACTGGAAATGATCAGCTGGGTGAAGGAAATTCAACACTGAGTGCTTGTTTGTACTGCAGTTTTAAGGAAACCAATTTCAGTATGCTCATGGAAGGAGGCTAAAGTTTCTCCAAATTAACTTTTGCTAATTTTCTTTTATTGCTCTGTATTCCTTTCTTACTTCGTCTGTTTCTCTTGAAAGTCTCATCCATAGAATTCTTACATATCCTGTCAGAATCGGTTTCTTGCATTTCAGATGTGCATTCAGCTCAAAACTACAATTCATGTGCTTTTATGGTAAAGAGAGAAAGAAATGTTTAAAGCTCCTATTGCATTCAGGTAAGCAAAGACAGTTGTGCAGTGACAACTTCAGATCATCTTTCAGTCTTACCAAACATGAGGATGTGATTATTTCTGGGTATACTCAGTGCCCATATCTTTAATTCCTTTAAAAGCAATTTGAATATACAACATTTAAACCCCTAAATATATTTTTAACAAAAATCTTTGTGCCTTTTAGAATTTTAATGATGATGATGAAGACTTAAATGTGTAAATAACTTGAACAGAAAAATACGTCAAGCCTTTGGGGTTTGCTTTATGTAAGATTTTACTATTTGGTTCCTGCAGTAAACATGCAGGATGAACATAACTTCCCATGAGTGGTGCTGTTTTCCTTTGAGAACTTACTTTGAGTAAGGGGACAACTCTAGTTCTTTTACCATATCAGGCAAGTGCACTTCTGTGACAGACTTCTTCTCATGCTTTTACTTCAGCTTTAGGACTTCTTTTAGGCCTTCTCACCAAGACCAAAAGAAAAATCAAGCAACTCAGGGTCTTAAGGTTACTCTTTTTCTGTCTGGGATGACTATTTCTTGCAGCTCTGCTTAAGTCAAAGGCACAACCTAAACAGATTATCCCTGTGTAGCCAAAATGATCCCTGAAAATAAAACTGAACTACAGGTCAGGTTCCTGCTGAATGTCTGAGTGTCCATGCCTGCAGACTTCTGCTTGTGACTAGCAGCAATGAGAGAGAAAAGCAGACTTCATTAGATGATTAGGTAATTCAAGGTTGATTTCAGCTTAAAGATTAAGTTAGGTGTGATTGTGATGATTTGATGCTCATCACTTATTAGGGATTTCATTCTGCATGTGATAAGCTGTGAAAATTAATATTTTATTTGTGCAAAAATGTGTTTGATAGAATTCTCTTCTCCTGATAATGAAAGAAAAGAGGGGCATATGCTACCACATCAAAAAGCAGACTATAAAAATTTCTTGGTATTTTACATTTGAGTAACAGAGTGTCATAATTATTCACTCTCATAATAAATGAATGCAATTATGCCGTATTTCTAATTTTCTGCAGAAAAAAAATTCAATTACTTGTTGCTCTAACACTAAGTATTACATCAGTCATACAAAGATTTGCTATTTGAAGTACATTTCTATTTTTTCCCTGTTATTCATACGCATATCTTCAGCATCTAAACTTACAGAAAAGGTTTTGAGCATTATAAACTGTATAAAAATGAATAATTTTCCCTCACTTTTTATTTGAGTCTTCTGTAATTATGGAAATAAGTGAACATGGCTTCTCAGTCATAATTGGTTTTCTCTTTAATGTTTAAACTGTAACTCAAGTAATATGTGTAAATTAGTTTTTCATCACTTTCCACTTACATTAAGAGTGGTTGATGTACATGTTTTTTAGATGGGTACTTGCTTTTATATTCAACAAAAGCCTGTAAGATTCTACAGCAACTGAGTAGAACCATTCGATGTGGAATAAATCATATAATAAGAGACTAACTGTCTGAGACATGATCTTCCTGTCTGAAAAAAGATGCTTTGCTTTTTAAATGCCTATTAAGATGGCATGATCTGTTCAAACATCTTCAGCCACAGACGTTTCTGGGAAAACAAAAGTTTTTGATGACCACTTTTTGTGTCAATTTTGTCCATTATGTAGTAAAAAGCTACTGGGTATTAATTGATAAATAAAATTTTATAGCTTGAGTACAATACTGTGTCACAGAACTGCTTTTTGATTTCTTTTTAGAATTGTACAATCATTCAGGTTGAAAAATAATCCTAAGATCAAGTCCAACCACTTAGCCAGCACTACCAAGACTGTGTACCCAAGTGCCATATCCACACATCTTTTAAATGCCTGCAGGGATGGTGGCTCCAACACAGCCCTAAGAAATCTGTTCCAGGGCTTGACAGTCCTTTCAGTGATGACATTTCTCCTAATATCAAATCTTATCTCTGCCTTATCTGGGGACTTGTTTTTACTTCTAGGCTGGTCAGGTTTGGGGGTCAGATATGACTATATTTATCTGGCAGCTGCATGCCAGCTACAACCATGACAAACTTCTTTCCCATGCTTTTGTCCAACATGATTGGTGAGGGTTATTTCATTCCATTTTGGAAATTTTTCATTCCTTGAATTCATACTTAAGCTGTATTAGCTTTATCCCAGGACAATATGTGTTTTAAAATCCCGTGTGTTACAGTCTGCAGTGTTCAGGCTTATGATAAATAGCCCATCACCAGTCATACTGGCAGCACTTCTGCCCATAAGGTTTTTTTTTCCCTAATCACCTACATAAATTCTGAAGAAGATAGTTAGCTTTAGAGCTCATTGTTTGCCTCATCAGTTATCAGAATCATTAATTAATGTCTTTTGGGGCTTATGTGTGAAAGATTTTAGTGTCAATATTTCTTTTTAGAAAATAAATCCCAGCCTCTGAGTATGAAATTGAGACTTATTCAATGATGACAAAGTATCAGCAGAAATTCTTTTAGTTTGTACAGTTGTCAAGGAAATTCAGGAAATAGTTAGTATCCAGTGGTTTCTGATATGTTAGTGTCCAGGGGTTATTTCAAGGGTTTGGGTAGCTGGGGATTGTGGATGATAGGAAAATTGGAGGGGCTTTTTTGTTGTGGTTTGGTATGAGTGGCTTTGGAGTTTAGGGTTTATGGGTGTGTTTGATTTTATTTGGACAGTGTGAATCAATAAAATTGTGAGATGTTTCTACATATCTTAAGCAAAGTTCTCATTGTCTGACTCAGTATTTCTTAGAGATGAACTTTGCATTATGGCACAGAGCTCAGCAAGTAGAGACCGTTGATGAATAACAAACTTTAGTCCATTTTTTACCTATCATTCATGTCTTAGCATAGATATCAAAACACATAGTTTATTTGTGTATACTTTGTTTTTTCTTTATTGAACTATGCATTCAAATGTTCACTAATCCACCTGATCTTCCATTAACAGTAAAATCCCCAAGTTAATGAATTACCTCTCCTCTGACAAAATAGTTCTTCCTCACCATCTCTTTGTAATCAAACACAGGTACTGAGAAAATGGAGGAGAGGTAATAAAGGAGGTAGACAGTGTGTTGTGAGAGAGTGGTGGATTGACCTTGATTGGATGCCAGTTGGCCACCAAGCCATTCTATCTCTCTTTTCATCAGGGCACAGAGTGGAGAAAATAAGATGGAAAAAAAAAAATTGTGTGTCAAGGAAAGTGCAGTTTAATAAAGTGAAAGGAAAGATTGCACATAAAAGCAAAGGAAAACGGAGGATTTATTCTCTGTTTCTCATCAACAGGTAAGATCTGACCACTTTCTGGGAAGCAGAACTTCAGTATGTGTAGTGATTGCTCTGGAAGAAAAATATCGTATTAACAAATGCCACCCCTCCTCCTTTCATTATATTTTATACCTGAGCAAATGTCATATAGTGAGAGAAATACCTTCGGTCAGTTTTGGGTCAGCTGTACTGGTTGTGTTCCCTCCCAAGATCTTTCCCACCTTCACTTTAAGGAGTGAGGGGAAGTATGCTGAAGAGACATAGAAACCTAAATAATAACTTGGAAGAAAATGTTACTTTTGTTTGGATCTCATGTTGCTCATAGTACAGTGCAATTACACTGGATTTATGGAATACAATTGTAATATCTTGATTGTTTTAATGACCACTGAAGAAATTTTCATCCCAGAAGAGAAAACAGTAACCTGAAAGTTCACAGCCTCAAATCTTGTTACTCTCTTACGTTATTGTGGCAGAAAGTACTAAACACTAATATTAATTTCAGATTCTAGACATTTGTTCCAGAACAGGAACATCACAAGTGTCCCACATCTCTAGAATTTGTGTTGAAACAAAATGTTTATATTGAGAAAATACTTACAACCATGAAGGCTGTCCTGAATATGGAGGCAGAAGAGATGCATTATTAAAACTATGTGTGGCAGTCTAGTAGATGCATTCTGATTTTTAATGCAATTCTTTATAGCTTCTCTTATTCATGCTAAATAAAGAAGCTTCCACTGTCAACCAAGCTGACTGGTACAGATGACATATTTTTATATATAAATACTTTTGCCTAGTATTCTCAATGTGAGCTAGCTTGAGTTGATAGCAGTTATTGCAATGATTTTAGTTCTTTGCCAACTTCAGTATTTTAACTTGAGCTTTGAGGCTGACAGCTTGAGACAAGGTGAATACTGGCTCATGGTTTTGTTGCTGCTCTTCAGGGGATTGTATGCAAATGACAAACTGACTACAACCAGGTCTGTAACTCACCAGCAGTGAGTGTTGGCATGAAAATAGTGAATGATGAGGAAAAAGAGGTGCTCAGGAAGAAGCTGACCAGTGGATATCTTCAAAATAACAAAGTTACTAGGACTTCTGAATATTCAAATCCACCCCAAGCACCCCAAACTAACAAAGACTAAAATATGTTTGAAAAAAAATCTCTTGCAGATGGTAAAAGCTTGCTGGAATATGGCTTTATAGAGAAATGATTCAAATACCCAGCAAGCAGTGTAGGAGAAGTAAATGTTATGTTATGTTTTGTGGGGAAGAAAAAAGAGCTTAAAGGTCCCTTCTTCAGCAAGTAAAATTAAAACCTGTTTGAAAGAAGTCAGTTTCAATATTTGGGTGCAAAGTCATCCTGCTCATAAGGATTTGAACTGTGTTTTCTGGAGGAGGTGTTTGTGGATTGAAACTTGTGGATATTTATTTGTTGTAAGGTGCAAGTTTCCTGAAAA
The DNA here is from genome assembly GCA_013400215.1 of Cisticola juncidis. Taxonomy (NCBI): domain Eukaryota; kingdom Metazoa; phylum Chordata; class Aves; order Passeriformes; family Cisticolidae; genus Cisticola; species Cisticola juncidis. The sequence continues at coordinate 371,469 of VXBR01005502.1, read as the reverse complement.
AATCTTTAAGTTTTAATTTGTTTGGTGTATCCTCAGAATCTAATCTAAAACTACAAATTATTGTTGTGAGAATCAGATACCCAAGAGGTTTTGATCATAAATGAAAACCCCCAAACTCTCACAGAACAAAGAACATGAAGTCACGTGAGAATAAGGATTCATTTTGTGTTTTCCAAAAAATTTGAATCTTTGGGGTTGGGGAAGTAAGTGGGAGTTAAACAGTTGTGTTTTTTTCCCCAACTTCTTGATTTTAAAGGTACTTCATTGAGATGATAAAAAGTTGTGAAATTATTAAAGATTAAAAAGGGATGTTTAGATATATTTTCTTCAGGCATGAAAAATGCAGATTCAGATGCTTGCAATGAATTGAAAAAAGACAGGAATGGATCCTGCTATATCTCAGGTAACTTCTTAAAGCTCACAGGCCTGGGAGTGGGAAGACAACATGCCATTTCCTCTGCCATAATTTTTAGAAAAGTTATACAGGAGGTACCAAGCTTCTTTGAAGCAAATAAATATTAAAATAGCTGTTAGTTTTGGAGAGATGTGGAAATCTGGGTTAGGGGAAGGTGCATATTTTAAATGTTTTCCTTCTCTCGCTTTAGTCATAATTCACCATTTTGACACAATGCATTAGACAGTCTGTTCCAACCACAGCAGCAAATTTTTAAAAATTAAGCTACTTCAAGAGAAACATTGTCCAACTATATTGATTTTAAATTTTAAAAATTAAATTTAAAACCACCCAAAGATTATCCCTGCTCACAGGAATTGTTATTCTCTGCGTAATACAACCTCCACATAGTCCATTACAGCAGCTGTCAGGAACTGACCCCATTTCTCATGCCCCTTCAGGGCTTGGAGTAGAGGACGTAAAGGAGTCGGGAACAAAAAAGTGAAATTGAATCTGGGAAGAGGAAGGGTGAAGAATTTTGGTGTTTTCTCACCAGCCAACTTTATTTTTAATTTGCAACAAATTAAATTTCCCTAGGTCAAATCTATTTTTCTTGTAATGGCTAGTTGTTAAGTGATTGCCCCATCTCAACCCATAGGCTTTTTCATCTTATTTTCTCTGTTTGAGGAGGAGGAGTGAGAGGGTGGCTGGGTGGGCTGAGCTAGCTAGCCAGTGTCAGCCCACCACAGTTTGGGTGGTGATTTCCCTGAAGTTTCACTGCAGGGAAGAAACAATCAAGTACAGTTATAAACAGATTATGTAACTATGGCAAGACCATCACCTTTAACCTCATCAATTACAGAGGCTTTTGGCCAAGAGTTGCAAGCTGTGCTGCCCAATAATTATTACAATTTAAGGTTAATGCTGGCATTCTAGGACCCTAACAGGAGGAAAAAAACATAAGCAAGGATGTTATTAAAAATACTGTTAATATTAAACACTGTGGTGTTTAATTGAAGATTAGAAATACATGGTTTTTTTTAGAAAAATACCACTGTACTATTATGTCAATAAAAACCTTTTCACAAAATATCCACATTTTGAAGGTAGATAGTAAAACAGGTGAAATGTGAAGGTAGTAAAAAAAATTAGAAAAACCCTTTTATGCTTTCAAATTGTTGACTGACTTGTATTTGAATTCTCACAAAAAATATGGCTTTGGGGACATTAGTAACTTCCTTTCTCTTCCTTTATTTGGAAATAAAATAATAATTTCATATTTGGGGCTTGAATACAACTAAAGTGGAAGTGGTTTTGGTTGTTTTACTTTTTGATACAAGGTATTCGAGAAGGAATTGAAAAACAATTTTATAGCACTTAGTTATCATAAATTCACTTTTGTTCTGATGAATTCTTCAGGCAAGATGTGTTTCAAAACTTAATGGTATAGGAAATCAGCTCCCAGGTATGATCTGTCTTTATAAGAATTTAACTCGTCTCCTTCTCCCTCTGCTTCCCTTCTCAATCACAAAGCTTGGACTCAAGTCTCTTTTCTGATTTTCCAGTGGTTGTTTAATTAAAGAGATGCTATTACTGTTCCACAGTTATTAGACATATTCTGATAAACAAAAGAAAATACACAGAGTAAACTGTGTGATTAGAGACTGACTTTTTTTGATGCTAGTGCTTTCATCATGAGAGTCACTCTGTAAAATTGCTGCAGTCATACAGAACATCCTTGTAAAGGTGATAGGAAAAGTTCTTCATGTTAGTGATGGGAGAGAAAAAAACCTCAAAAAATCCCAAACTTACCCCAGAATTGCAGAGTTCAAAAAATACTGTGCAAAGATGTCAAAAGGTTAAGATCAGCAATTTCACATCAACTTCATTTGATTGCCACTGTGACTGGGAACATCAGTATAGTATCTGTAACAACTTAGATATTGCTATATCTGTTGGCATTGGATGCATTGAAAAGTCCTGACAAAAGGTGATAGCTGTAGAACCCTAGAAATAAACAGCTTTTGAAGAAAGCATGCTATGTATTTATTGGTTAAAAAATACTTAAAAGAATTTCACATTTCTTGTGAAATTGTGAAAGTATTGAAAGAAACCCACTCAAATAACAGTCATGAAAAAAGAGGAAATAACTTGTCTCTTGCTTTTTGAGACCACAGTTTACTAAATCAGATTTTTTAAAATATGTTGTCTCTTTGCCTAAGTTATGATTTTTTTGTCTAAAAAATATGAGGGGTGTTTTTGGGAGGAGGGAGTTCTTGCAAAGTTCAAAAGAATCATATAACAAATCTGCTGACTTTGAAAGAGCTCTTGATACCTTCCAGAGTTTGCATCTGGTTGGAGATACTTTGGAACTGTGGAACAATTTTCTGAGGAAAGAATTGACAACCTGATTACATCCTCTATTTCTGCAGTATTTTGGGCCCTCAGTCTATTTTTTCCTTTCACTTTTTTTTTCTATTTTTTTTTCAGAATACAAGTGACATATAAACTCAAAATCCTGTTCATACACCTCTAGCAAGAAACTTGTTCAAGGTCTTATAGTTTCATAATTTCTGCTAGGGCAAGGTTATCCCTGCTTTTCTAGCTGCACAAGACCTTTAGTTTTATCTTTCATTTCTTTAGGCCCATTTTGCATAAATCTTTAGAGGCTTTTGTAGAAGACTTTGAAATGTGACACTAAAGCATCTGGAAAGTTAAAAAATGTGTAGATAATTTTAATATTTGGAAGGTTTTACTTGAATGCTGTTTGAAGACCTCAAGATCTTTAGAGCAGTTGACTGCTGCTCAATTTTGGGTTTTGATCAGTGTTTTTGCACTCTCATGAAAACTTATAGTATAAATATATGATGAAAGATGTTTGCCTACAGCAGGTGATGGGAACTGACCTGTAGAGAATTCTGTACAGAGCCCTTTATAGCTTCTCAGCAGAATGAATATTATTCTTTCTTTCTAAATGGCAGCTCAGGGCTGGGAGCTTAATTTCCTCATGTTTTGGGGGATCTAAGAGCTACCTCTAAGCCTGTTGGCACAGACTGCTTCTATTTGTTTCCTTGTCCTTAGGTCAATGCTGAAAATAAGCTGCAGAGTGTGAAATCAAGACTGTCCTGTTAGACTGTCACGATTGCTACAAAGACTGCAAGACCCAGGTTTTGGAGCACAGGCTGCATGTGCCTTGTGCTCTTAGAGATCACAGCTACTGCATAAAGAACAACAATACTGGCAAAAGCAATGGGGTATTGCTCTTGAAAGACCATGATTATTATCTGGTGCAGAGGAGTAGTCAGCAGGAGGCCAGTGATGAAAGGCCTGACAGTTGTGTGATGGTAATGGATAAAGACTTGTGAGGGTGGTAAGAGAAGTGCTGACTGTGCTGGGAAGGCTGTGGCCATGTACAAGGGATGCAGCTACCACACTCTTACAAACAAGGTCACTAATTAGTACAGCTCAGAAACTTTCTTGAGGGGTACAACATTGAGCAAATGACATTTGCCTTCAAAAGTCGTGATTTTCCTTGCAGTGCAGCAGGCAGGATAGTGATGATTAAAGGATTTATGTATTATATAAATTATATAAATTAATCATCATATAAAGTGTAAAAAAGTATATATTATATAGATGCTGTGTTCATAGATAAAATAATGTATCTATGTATAAAAGAGAAAAATATGTATTCATACATCTTTGTATAGTCTTTCATACAGATATGTGTTTGTCTCTGTATATAAAGTGTAGCTATACAGGACAAAAAAAATTGGGACCAGGTAGAGATAGTTGGGGCTGTTCAGCCTGGAGAAGAGAAGGCTGCATGGAAACCTTACAGCAACCTTCCAAAATCTGAAGTGGGCCTACAGGGAAGCCAGAGACAGATTCTTTTAATCAGAAAATTAAGGACAGCTACATGGAAGAAATTCTTTACTGTGAGGGTGCTGTGGCACTGAAATGGGGTGCCCAGAGAAATTGTGGTTGGCCTATCCCTTATGATCAGGTTATTACAATTTTTAAAGCAATGCCTCTTCCTGGGCTAAGGTACAAATGAGACCATATGCCAAAGTCAATAGTATTGATTTTATTTAACAGTAAATGAGAGAGAGACAGAGAGAAAGAGAGAGAAAGAGAGAAAAAGAAGTAGAAAAGAAGTGAGGGAAGAGAAAATATCACCACTCCATGGATCTCAATGGCATCCTGTTGGTCCTCTCTATCAGGTCTTCTTGGTTGTAAGGATCCCCCCAAAAATATAGAGTCCCAGAGATTAATATACATTTGGTTCAGGTGTATGAACCAGAACCTGGAGGGTGGGCAAGTTTGACACTGTCTTTTGCTCTGGACTCTGGATTTGTTGCACTACTTTGCATAAAATGCACTGTTCTGGTCTAAGGCCTCAGAAAAAACTCTGGGGGGAGCTTCAGGGGTCTTTGATGAATTATGACATCCCCTCAGCTGCATTTTATGTGAAAATCCCATGGATGTGGCCTTCCTGGGATGTGGGGGTTTCACAGATGAGCCAGCTTGTATGGATGGGTGTTCACTGCCTCTAACCAGAGGTTACACCACACACACAGAATTTTCCTCCCTGTGCCTTGGTTGTGAGGACATCTGTGCAAACCTACCCTCAGCAGATGAGCCTGTGGGCTATGGCCTCCCCGCACCACAAACTCAGCCAGGGATAATTTCAAGATAGCTACTGGGTTTGGCTTTCTAGTGGATGTATTCTTCTCCCTTAACCTTGTTTACTTCTCCCTGGTCCTGAGTTAATCAGACCTTTAACCTGAGATAAGTGTCACCTTTATCTTATCTCAAGTTCCCTTTGGCAGCTTAACTCACAGTCCAAAGGTCCAGTCAGGCATCTTAAGGGAGGGGTGGGCTTCTGTAGTCACAGCTTCTTTGCCATAATGGGCAAAACTTTGTCCATAACAAAGTTTAGGACATCAACCATAATAACAATTCAGTCTTTGACATCATCCCTGGAAGTGTTCAAGGCCAGGATGGACAGGGCTTGGAGAAGCCTTGTCTAGTGGAAGGTGTCGCTGTCCAAGGAAGGGGAATGGAATGAGATATCCCTCTTACCCAAATAATTCTGTGATTCGCTATATGATTCTATTTTCATATTTGAATATTTCTTGGTCCAGAGGAAGGGGCAGGAAATCACAGGACTGCCTGTAAGAACATGTGGATATGGCAGTGTCAGTCACAACACAGCATGAGAACTTGCAAGGAATGGCTCTTTCAAAAGGAGGAATGGCTCCTTCCTCTGTGCATGTAATAACAGAGGTTTTCCCTTTCTGATGTGCTTCTGGGGGCATTGGGACCAGCAGCATTTCTTGCTGTCCAGCAGAGGGCTGCCTGAGAACATGATGGCATCAAAAAAGCCATGAGCTAAAGGAGCAGAATGATGATTGATACTAACGACATCTCTCTGACATAATATGGTAGACCCCTTCCATGTCTTTTGCACAGACAAAAAACCTGGTGCATGTAGAGGAAGGGTTGTCTTGGTCTGATGTACTTCTGAGTAAATTGGAGGGGCTAAAAGGTCTTGTCAGCCAACCATGTCAGATCATGTCAGTGGAAGAAAGGGAGTCCCCTCCAGGACAAATGACCCTTGAAGCTGCTGGAGGGGTGTGATATTTGCCAGAAGCTGAGGAGTGCAACATCATCATCATCCTGCCCTTGGTGAACTAGATTCTGTTCAAAGAAAATGTTTGTTTTCTGTATTAATTGATATATCCTGTAGTTTTGTAGCTGCCTGTTTATGAATTCTAATGGATGGGGAGGTAATGTGGACATGACAGGTGCGTGCTATCTTTTGTTTGAACTTCAGAGATAACAGTTCAGTAATCTTAATGCGTTGCTAAATGTATGTGAACAAAGGTATTTGCTGGTTATAGAATGTTTTATGAACACTATGGAGATGAGGTGGATTAACTTCAGTTGATCAGTACTAGGACCTTTGCCACCTTGAACTTTGATTTTAATCATACAGGCCTCTGTCACATAGGGGTTTCAGTAACTGCTGCCCTACAGAAGGAAAAATGTGAAAGAGATGAAAAGAACAAGATGAACTTACATGTTTCCTTTACTAAGAATGCTTTGACACTCACATTGTTCACCATAAAGAGAACAAATAAGGGATACTTCCTTGTTTTTGAAAATAAAAATTAGGTGGGTATATGAGAAGAGGTAAAGATGCTTAAAAGTCAGAATTACAAGGACTGCAGAACATCAAAGGAGTAAATCAAAAGTGCTCTCCTATAAACAGCATTTTTGATATATCAAGACAGTGATGTGTAATGGGTATGTTCTTCCTTTGTAAAAAGTCAAGGTGTATTTGGTGCTCCAAGGAGTAACATACAGAAGAGTGTACCTAACAATTTATCCATTGTTAAATGTCAGATTGGTGCAGTAAGATACATTCCTTCATCATTGGCATATATACTTCTGGATTTGGTGATATCACAGAAACGTATAGCTTTTTGATAGTACCATGGTGATAGATTTTCCATAGGAAAAACAGGACTGAGGTATTATTTGAGTTTAACTCTGCCAGATTTTTACTTGTCAAATGTAAAAATAATCTGTGTTTTAGTTTGGATCTAGTCAAATTTTAGAGTATTGGGAGAAAAAGTCTGGTATGTGTGTTTGAATAATGATGACAAAAGTACTTGAAATAAAAAGCTATTATCCAAGCTGCAGTAAAGTAGCCTTTGTCTCTATTTCTTTTAACATTAAAGACATCAAGTATGGTATTGAATCTCTAATATGCATAACAACAATGTTCTATCATCATTATATCATGTAAAATACAAATGTTGGATTTTATGGGCTCTTTAAAGCTTATTATGTGTACTGTGCAAAACATCTTGGGAGACCTATGAAAGCCAGGTGGTGAACAAATGCTCTAATGAGAACTATGTTGTTATGTCACTATACCAGTCTTGCAAATCTATCTGCATGTCAAGACATATATGGAAATGAAAGATGAGAATTCAGGATACAGTCTCTTGTTTTAACTAGGTCATTTACACATCAATACTTCTCTACAACATGAATTTTTTCTCTCAGTCTGTTAATTCTGAGGGTCTGAAATAGTCTCTGTTACTCCTAGGAAGCAATGGAAAAGGTTAATTTTCTTTTTAGTAATTTTGTATTTCAGATTTGCCAGCTGGTTTCATAAGATAACCTATTTTTATAAACAACTTTTACATGTGACTGTTACACAGCTTTTGAAGTATTTTTGGTTGGGTTTGTGGTTTTTTTTCCTATAGATTTTAGTGTTTTGCTCTGTATTTTGTCCTCTGAAGACATGTCAGTATCTCAGCTGCTATTAACAGCCAGTTAGTCCTGAGCATTTTTTCTTCTATTTAACAAACTATTTGCAATCTATTACCAGAAATTTTTGATGGTTTCATATAGGCTGAAAAAAACCCTCTACCAGTGTACTGACTATCAGATAAGGTCAAATAGGTACTAACAGGTACTAATAGGTACTAGGAAACTTTAATCACGGAGTCCCACAATGGGTCAGGTTGGAAGGGACTACAGTGGGTTATCTATTCCTAATCCCCTGCACAAACATGGTCATTGCTGAGCACATGGCACAGGATTGTGTTCAGAATGTTTAATATCTCCAGTGAGAGAGACTCCACACTCTCTCTGGGTGATCTGTATTACTGTGTGGTCACTGCACAGGAAAAAACTTCTTTCTCAGGTAGAATTTCCTGTGCATCCATTTCTGCCTGTTATTTCCTGTCCTGTTGCAGGGCACCACTGAGCAGTGCTTGGTCCATCCTCTGATCCCTTTCTGCAGGCACGGACAGACACTGATGAAGTCCCCTCTCCGTCGTCTCTTCTGAAGGCTAAACAGCCCCAGCTCCTTCAGCCTTTCCTCATGAGAGAGATGCTCCATCGCTTCATGACCTCTGCAATCTCCACTGGACCCATTCCAGGAGCTCCCTGTCTCTCTTGTACTGAGGAACCCCAAATTGGACACAGCACTCCAGATGTGCCTCACCATGGCTGAGCAGAGGGCCTGGACCACCTCCCTCCACCTGCTGCTCCCAATGCACCCCAGGATCTCATTGGCCTCCTTGGCCACAAGGATACTACTGGCTCAGGAACAGCTGGTTGTCTATCAGAATGCAAGGTCCTTCACAGAGCTTCTTAATATTACACTGCTCAATATTAATTTTAATTGATAATGTGCTTTTTTAATTTTAATGTGTTTTTTTCAGAACATGTAATAGTGACAGAAACTAATTGCAGGAAAAATAAACAGGGATTTGAAGCTTATCTATGAGAAATCATAGAAAAATCAGTCAACTGTGTAAGAGGATGCATTTACAACACGTATTCATAGCAAAACCCAGCTTATTTTACAACATTAGTATTGAGTCCCCTCTTCTCTGTGTAGCTATTTCTCTTCTTAATATATGGGCTTAGGCTTCTACAGTCCTTCACAAACTTTGTAGGGAAATCTGGCCTACAGATGTAGGCTTGTGATCAGTGTTTGCTATTACTTGTCTAAAGAGCTCTATGCTGTTTGTGATGGGGTTTTTTATTATGCTCAGAGACAAGGAAATCTCTAAAACTAGATAGCTAGCAAAATAATTGTAAAGAATGTAGTAGATGAGAGCTAGCTTCAACTCCCTTATTCCTTCCTGGAGAATGGAAATATCCAGTGTCATGGCAAATTATCATGTTAGTGGGAATCATGTTGGTATTGTGTTTGAACTGTGTGCTGGAATCACTATATTTTGTTCTGTGTAACTTACATTTGTATTGTGATTTCATTTTTTAAAATAGCTCTGCTAAATCAGAAATCTCATAGAACACCAAATATCTTCAAATAAGTAAATTAAATTTCATTTTAAAAGTTACACCCTCCCTGCATGGAGTATGTCAAAGAACCTGGTCAAAGAGAATTGGATCCTGATGTGGCATAATGAAGGAATGAGAATACTAAGTTTTATCTAAATTTTTCCACCATGTTAAAGATACTTACATAACTTTATCTAGATCGCATAACCATTCTCATATATGTTTGTATATGTTGCCTCTCTGATTTTCTGAAAGATGAAGCAAGGATGATGGTCGTGTAAAGAGGAATTAAGTTCCAAGTACAGGGTTGCAGCAGTAATACATATTTTTTCCTCATTTCTAATTATCTTTTTAAGTAAAGTATTTTGATCTAGTCCTAAATTTTTGTTCTTTCCTGAAAGAAGACAATTGCTTAAAGTTTTAATAATAAAAGAGAGATCATTTATGCCTGTTGGCTTTTACTAAAGAAAACCTACATACTTTCTTTAATAATGTTATCAAAGGGATGATTAATAAAGTACTGTTTTATGAGGCTTGTCTCATCTTCCCACCTATGAAAACATTAATGTGAATGAAGTGACATCCTTGTCTTTTAAGATCTAATATTTTGAAATTCATTAGATGATTTACATTCAGGTTTTGCAGCCTAAATCCACTTTAAAAAGGAAGAATGATAGTCTGTATTTTAAAATTCTGATGTTTCCTCTGTGTGTATTTTTATAAATAATGTTCAGCACTATGATGTTGAGGAAAATGGTTTTGGAGGTTCCTATTGTGTCAGGGTGTAAAATTTGATTACTCTTATCAATAGTCCTTTTAAAAGTAACTGCCCAGCACATGTATGTATTTTCAAGCCAAATGAAAATGAGAATTTTTGCATCTGCACACACAAACACACTTTTTTTTTCTATATGAAGATATATTTCTGAGCATTCTTATAGAATGGCTCCATTTTATGATTTCTATATTTTTTAATCTCACTTAAAAGAAAGTAGAGGCATGATGTGAAGCGATCATACAGAGATGATGGCAAGAAGTTGTATAGTTTTAGTTGTTAAATGCTGTTTCTACACAATTGAATTATTCTCCATCTAGTTTAGTCTGAACAAAGTTCTCTTTCATAGGTCTGCCTATAAAAAGAACTGGACTTACTATTTTACAGCATAGTTGAATTGTTCAGTTTGAGGTTTATATAGTCTCCACAAAATAGGTAATAGTAGTAAAAACAACCAGAAAATATTCCCTGCCATTTCTTCTTAGAAAATTAAGCAGATGTAGTTCTGAACATGAGGTGGGAATATTGTGACCATTTTACAGATGTTTCATGACCCAGATCACACTATTTGAGTCAGTTCTCTTTCTCTGACATGAGCTGATGGCAATCGATGGCTTCATAAAACTTTCAGTGACAGGTACAAAAGGTGATTTTGGGCAGGAAAAATATTTTCCATCATCCTAGCAAAGTCAAAAGCGAGACATGACTAGAAGAGAAGTTGAAGAGAATGGGTTACTATTTTACTGGTCCAAAGAATCTTGGTTTCTATGGCATTTGAAGTATGCTACAAACTACAGGGTTTAATGATCTTATGGAATTTTCTATGGCTATTAAATCGGAGAAATCATGTGGGAGGTGAAGGGGAAGGGAATTACTTCAGTGCTGCTGATGAAAATTTTTATAGGAATCTTTCTGTTTCCCATGGTGGGGAAAGATGGAATAAACTAATGACAGATTAAATAAAGGTCAAATACTTAGAGTGCATAGGTACCCAGCTGCTTAGATGCTGTTCTGAAGTTTACCCATTACTTTTTGGAATTTTTTTGGGTTTGCAAAATTGTTTTATTATCATAAATAGTATACATACATTTTTTTAGTTTTTCTTTGAATATGTACTCATTATTTATAAGCAAGTATAGTACTTACAGTGCTATTGTAATGCTTTCAATTCAAATTCCACCTTGAGTTCAAAAATATAAAATTTAGCATGAATAATCAAAATTTTTTCTACCATAAATATGCTTTTTTGTGACTTTTTTCCTAAGGGTTATGATCATATGCTACACAATAATAGCACTTCTAATACTTCAAACTGTGCTCCCTGTTATTAGAACATCTGGATTCACTGAAGTTTAAACAGAGAGTTTTTTCCCTTTCGATTTAATTTTGGTCCTGCATGAGTTTACATTACCTGATGTAAAATAGAGACAAGCTGAGAGTATTGCACCAGAATCAATTTCTAGCTTGAATAATCAAATAGGTTGTGGTATATACTTGCTTAATGGCCTGATCTTCAAAATACTTTGTATATGCATAAATCTACTGTAATAGATAAAGTTCATGCAGTAGATGTATGCAATCTGAGTTTCATAGAGAAAAAAACTTGTAAACTCTGATAAGATCAGAATTTCATCCAAAAGGATTTTTGCCAGCCCTTAGTGTACTTATATTTAATGAAATTAGAGCATAGAAATATAGACTCTGTTGTAGTGCTTCAACATGCAGGTGATCTTGTTGTTTCCTTGTTGAAAAATATGTTTTAATACTTTTGCTATAAGGCTTTTTCAGTAAATATACATTGTTTATACATATAGAACTTACATAAAGCAAGGGGCTTGGGTCCAAAATTATTTAAAATAAAATTTATAAAACATATCCCAGTCTTAACTTGCAAGATGCCTGCAGTGAGAAAGAGGATTACTTTAGAAAGTTTAGCAGAATAGCATTTATTCCTTCAAAAAGTTACTGTTCGAGAATGGATAAAATCACAAAACTAACCATGCAAACCAGTAGAAACCGGATTTCATTTTTGTTATTTTGGGGAAGAATTCCCATCAGTAACAAATAATTCATTTGGCTGAAAAACAAATCCTGTCTTCATTAAGTGGCTATGTATTGCTGTGATGATGATGGGGAAGCTGAAAGAAGCTGTCTGTGGATAAATGGGAAACTCTAGAGGAAAGAAATAAAAGAAGTTGCCATTTCAAACAATTAAAGCTGTGTAAAGACAATATTTAGAATCTGTTTTCTAGTGGCAATAATGGAATAGTAGGTATTTATTTTAGAAACCCTTATAGGATTTAAAAACCATAATATATATTTACCCCCAAAGTATCCAACACAGTGAATCCAATAATTTTTCTGTCCTGGAAAAAAATGACAATTTGGACATCATAGAGTTTTGATTACTGTGAGGTTTTCTACTTCTTGCTGGCAAATGTTGCTCGTATTTGCCACCAGGTGGATACCAGCAAAGTTTTTTGAAGCATTTATGAAAATTTGAGGATGAGGTTAGATATTAGAAAAAGGTTCTTCACCCAGAGGGTGAGTGGGCACTGGAACAAGCTCTCCAGGGCAGTGGTCACGACACCAACTTAATGGAGTTCAAGAAGTTTTTGGATAATTCTCTCAGGGACGTGGGGGGATTCTTGGGGTTAGTGCTGTGGAGAGCTGGGAGTTGGACTCAATGATCCTTGAGGGATCCCTTCAAACCCAGCATGTTCTGTGATTCTGCACTTTTGCTATGTTTAAAAGAGAGATCTTACCTGGTTTAAGATCAGATATATTAGAAATTCAGAGAACCTGTTGCATGTATGACAAAAGTCTTAATGTGTCCCATTTCCTATACTGTAAAGAATAGCTCCATATGTGCTGGGGCCAAGTGTCTTGGGTGGCAACATGAGATGTAACCAAAAGTATTCTATTGTATATGTTTTATATATGTATATGTATTGTATATGTATTCTATTGCCATCTATTGAAACTGGGGGTGGGAGAGAGCGGGTGTCTTCTGTTGATGGGCCAGCTGTTAAAACCAGGTAGGGCAGAGTTTTTTATCTCTTCAGGGACCCACCCTCCCTCCAGGGGGAATATCTTCTGTTAATGGGCCATTATGGCTCAGTGCACAACTCATATAATTACACCACCCTATTGTGAGATGCTCCACCCAGTGGGAGGAGCCAAGCATTTCTGCCTGGATAAAACCCGAGAGTCCAGAACACTAAGACAGCCTGTTTCTAGTGGATTTCCAGAGGAAGACTGGACCCATCTCACCATCACTGGACTCTCACAGGAAAACTACACCCTACTGCAGGATCATCTCTGCTCCAACAGAATCACATCTGTCACTCCAGGAGGGCTTAACTGGACTGCTACCAACACGCTAACCAACAAGGTGTCAGGTTGTATTCTGACTGTGTGTTTTCTTTTTTTGTTTGTTTGCTTTTTTGTAGTACTACATTTTTATTTTTAATATTCTTAGTAAAGAACTGTTATTCCTATTCCCATATCTTTGCCTGAGAGCCCCTTAATTTCAAAATTCTAATAATTCGGAGGGAGGGAGTTTACATTCTGCATTCCAGGGGAGGCTCTGGCTTTCCCTTGCAGACACTTGTCTTTCCAAACCAAGACATCAAGTGACTGAAAAGTGGCTTTGCAGAAAAGGAGCTGGGTTGCCAAAAATGGATTTTGTAATCCTGAAATATGTCAATTTTTATCCTTTTTGCTCTTTTGTTTTTCAGTAAGTACTTTTTCTTTTAGCAGAGCCATTCAGTCTATTCAGGTAAGCTCATATCTGGTTTTTGTTACCAATTGAGTGGAAATACTAGTTATCTTGGGCAAGAAAAGATATTTCAAAGAAGACTGCAACATTGAACAAATTGGCAGCATTTCAGTATCCTGATGAAAAAATATCAAAAATAGAAAAATTGTGCTAATAGTTTTTACGTATAGTTTTCTTGTCTGATCTGTTTCATATTGTGACTTCATACTTGCCATTAGGCAGTCAGACTCTGAAGGTATGTTGGGAATGATTTGTGTGCTTTCTGCTCGAAGCAAACCTAACCTGAGGGACTTCGGTGCAATCATTGACATTCATTCTGTGCTATATGGTGTTGAGCATACCAACTTTATCTGTGGATGTGTGAGAAAAGTGACTTGCCTATAAATAATAAAAATTGGCAGCCTGTCAGTGCCAATATATTTCTGTCATGTAGGCAAACAGCTTTCCTTGCACACCCTTGCAGAGAGACAATTTGTATATGTAAAGGAATAATTGGGTCTATCAGTAGCACAGGGATGTTATGGCATGGTCTCCAATTTGTTTTCTAGCTCTTGCATGATGACCAGTCATAAACTGCATGCAAGTGTGCTGAAAATACAATCATTAACTGTACTGATCCTCTTTTAAACACAAGGAATCTAAATTGATCTTCAGGTTCCACTTTTATTTTTCAGGGTTGATGGCTGAGCCAGGAGGAAGTAAATCTCTTGGTTTGTTGGATAAGAACACAAAAGAAGAGTGGAGAGGCATCACACTGCTTTTTGTAGTTTTATTTTTGATTTTCTTAATAGTATGGTCATTGGAAGACTGCATATTTGTAAATTAGTTTGCAGATGGGTTTCACTTTGCCTATAAAATGTCTGGTTTGAATTCAAATCTCATGGCATAACAAAACCTGATAACTCTTTGGGTCTGGTCTCTTAGACCTATTTGCTTTTTGTATTATCTGTTTAATAATATGAATTACATCAGCAGCAGATTACAGCAGGTCCCACTGTGCTAAACACCATACAAACACAAAGCAAGGACAATGCCCTCCTAAAGTCCTTACAGTTTAAATAGATTAAAAGATTAACAGGAAAACACAGATGTGAAGTGTCTTTCTCAAGGTTACCCATCAGGCCAATAGCAAAACTAGAACTGAACTGGTCCCTGTGTCCCAATCTAGTACCCTGTTGATCACTACATGGTGCCTCTGGAAGGCAATTTGACGTAATATTTTCAACTTATACATTCAAATTGCTTTTAAACCTAATTTGATAGTCCAAAAGGCATCTTGGTGAGAATAAGGGAGAGAATAATTGACAAGGGAACTGGAGGACACAATCACACCTGAGGCATGTCTCATTTTCTTTTTAGCATCAGTCATCGTCTTTGCAAGAAAATGCTTTGAATACAGCAGAAAGCTTTTCAGCCATCCATTCACAGCCGAAGAGGAAAGAGGCTCTACTTATTCCCAAACTGCATGTGTACTTTGGAAATTTTAGTCCTGAAAATTCTTGCTGCTTGAGAGTCACCAGGAAATGCCCACTTCCAGATGGGAGCCTCAAGGACACTGTGACCTGCTGCTGTGGTTCAGCTCCTCCTTTGGGGAGCTGTGCAGGTTTTCTGAGGAGAAAAAGCCCATTCATCACAGACAAGGACAGACTTATGAAGTTATGAAGTTTTTCCACAGAAAGTATTTAATGACTGTTGAATTTGGCTGTGACTGTTCAGCTAACACTTCAAAGCTCTTGGTCATGAACATTTCAAATTAAAATTTAGACCTCACTCTAGCAAGCCTCAGCATAGGCAATACTCTGATCTCATAGAGGACTGGACATACATTCTTTTAAGGTACTTGACTAATGAAAAAGCAAATCCCAAACCCTACATTTTGTTTCTATGGGTCTGTTTGGGTTTTTCCCACACTGTGGAACTATTACAAGAATACATTGTAAACTATCAAATGTTGCGTAAACCATTTGCTATTGATTAATTATGTGTACATTATATTCACATTGTCTCTGCTTCTAAAAGCCTTAAAAATAATTATAATCTGTAAAGTATAGATTAAGAGAATTGCAACAACTTACTTCAAACAGTCTAATCAAAAACATCCTTTCCTCCTACATTTCCATCTCAGTGTGAGGCTGAAGTTTAGATTTTTAAGTTGAAAATTTTAGCTATTGATTATGAGTGATAATTGCTTTTATATTGTGGAAAAAAACTCAGCTATTTTGCATACGTACTTGCAGCACATGCACTGCTTACTTTTTGCAATTATTCTCATCAATTTTGTCACCTTTCCTTGAGGGTAAGGATTGTATATGACAGTCTCTCAGCAAACTGTGAAGAAAACAAGAATTACTTTTCTCTTGTCTGAACACAAAAACAAGGAACGCATATGTTGAGTTCTCTTCAGCTATGCTATTAGTAAAAAATTAATTTTGAAAGACACAGTGGGAAGAAGAGAATAGTGAAGCAAAACAGCAAAATCAAGGAAATGTTCTGAAATAAAAAACAATTTATTTAAAAATATTTATTCTTATGTGTCCCATACTGTATAACTAATTGGAATGGGATATGCAGGTTATTTAATGATTAATACTTTGATCACATTTGATGTATTTAATACAGAGACTTTTTATTACCTGATCTTTTTTTTCTGAGAAAATATTGACAATCAGTAACTTTGAAGAGTTATGTTGGAGGTTGGGATTATTCCTTTTTTCCTTCTTTTTTCCTTTTCTTTCTCTCAGGGAATTTTGTTGCCTAAGAGATGGGAATGACCAATAGTTTAGAGGCTAAAGTGGTTGCTGTGGGGAGGTGTTGCAGTATCCCTCTTGTTAGAGGGTGATAATAAAATGAGACAGACTTCTTGTTTATCACAGTGTGAAAAAGGTCCTGGTTTATTCTTCTTTACAATTCAGTCATCTGACTCCAAGGATTCACTGACTCTGGCTGCAGTAAGTTCTTACTGTAGGCTTCCCTTGCTGACTCTGACTGCAGGTAGTTCCTGCTAGACTATGACTGCATGCGTTAGTTTGCAAACTCTGAATGCAGACTTTTCCTTACAGACTATGACTGCAGGCTCCTGCAGCAGCGGGCTCTAACTGCAGACCCAGACTGATCTCACAGCAGTGATTCTCTCTCCCTCTGGATCCTTCCTTGCTCCTCTTCCTCCAGGTTTTCTAGTCTCTCTGGATTGTTCTTCCAGTACCTTTAGTTTCTTCTTCCTCAGTGACCAGCTAACCCACCCCTTTAGTCACATTTATTTTTATTGTATATAGCTGTGACTCAGCAGGGGCAAAGTTGCCTGTGATCCCGTCTTCTGCAATTGAGAAGAGGGGGAAGGGTGCAGCTGGCTACTGTTTTAGCTGGGAATCTTTCTCTTTAGAAGAGCAGAGATACCTTGAGATTTTGGCTGGGGGTCATGGGGACTGGGCTCAGCTCCTCACTCTCTTGCTCTTGGATCAGAGGGGAGATAGCTGTTCTGTGGCTGCTGTGGGAAGAATTTGATGCCACCATGGAATTCCATCTTTTGCTGCTTCTACCATGAGTGAGACTTTGCTCATAAGAGCAGCCAATGAACTGGGACCTTGTTGAACATCTCATCTCACTGGAAATTGCTCACCATCTGCTTGGCTGCCTCAAGGGAAATTCCAATCTAATCCCCACATTTCAAGGGAATGTATCCAGGCTGTTTGTGGAAGCCACTGCCCAGGCCCATTGTTTTTCTTCTGCTGCATCAGTGTTTTTGCTACACTTTACCTCAGCATTCCCTGCCCACTGGGATGTCCTGTGGCTTCTGCTATGGCTGCAAAGTTTCTACTACATTTTGTTGGTCACCCCAGGTGTGCCCACCTCTGCTGTTCCAGGCCGCTGCTCTCAAGTTCCTGCTACAGTCCATCTCGCCATCCAGAGGGGCACAAGGATCGGCTTCCCGATGCAAGATTCTAAAGGAATAGCCTTTTCTCTCTCTCTCACTGGCTCACTCACCATCACCTCATGGAAGGATGGCTGAGCCCGCGCCACAGCGCCCCCTGCAGCCACGGGGGAACCATCGCACCTGCCCTGCCCGGCCGGGAGCCACCAGCGCCCCTGCCGGCTGTGAGTGGAACTGCACCGAAGGGAAAAGAGCTCAACAGCAGAGAGAAGGCTGTTACTGATTTTCTGGTTTTTGTTTGTTGTTGCTGTTGTTGTCTGCCTTGTTTTGTCTGTATATATATAATATGTGTGTGTGTGTGTATGTATGTATGTATATATGTAAACAACTGTAAGCCATAATAATTTGGAGGGAAGGGAGTTGCCTTTTCCATTCCAAGGGAGGTTCCCGCCTTCTTGGCAGACACCTGTATTTCGAACTACAAGTTATAACTGGAAAATTAAACTCTTTAAAAACAAAGCAACAAAACCATACACTGATTAATCTAGATAAATGGATATTTTACACTTTAAAATCTATGTATAACCTTCAAACCAAGTGCTGTTTTAATAATTTTTAACATGTTATTGATCAAGAAATTTCTTGCTGTTTGTATTCTAGTTACTCTCAATGGTTAGGAGCGTTCATGCTGTATGCATTTGTCATAATGTAGTTCTGGATTAGAAATTCTAATGGGGGGAAAAATATGAAGTCCTGTGGCAATCTAGAAAAAAACAATGTAGTTGAAAATCATCCATAATTATTATCAGCTTCAATATCTTCAAGTTATTAAGAAAACTTACATGAATATTTTAATTAATTTTGGAAGTCAATATTTAGTATGTACCAAAAGGACAATCTTTGTGATGAAATAATTTAATGAGACCAATTACAAATAGTGACTTTACATTTGTATGCTGCCATTGTGCTGAATCTTGTGCTTTGTAAAGTATTGGGCTTGATGAGAAAGGACTGCAATTTTAAACTCTTCCTTGTTACATTGTCAGCCTAACCATCTACCTTCCAGTTTGCCTATTTGTCAGAAAGTGGGTCTCTTCGTTGCCTTAGACTGACATTTAAGAGCAGGGAAACAACAAAAACTTCAATCATACCTCAAATCTTATCACACTGGAGAGGGACTTTACTGAAACTCATAGCAGGCATTTTATTAAATCTGACAAGGGCATGATCTCTTTCTGGTTCTGTTTTTTTGTTTGATTGTTTGTTTTAGTTTTTTGTTTTGTTTTGTTGTTTCCTAACTTTCATGTACTTTTTTTACCCTGTTGGCCTTTCCTATAGTGGATAGGATTTGGTTAAATAACAGAAGTTAGGACACAACCTTGTTTGCTTGCTTTTTTAACCTGGAAGCACAACTCAGTTTGTTTGGGGTTTTTGTTTGTTTGTTTGTTTTGTTTTGTTTTGTTTTTTAAATCCCCAACTACCTACTGAAAATGTTACAGCTCTCTAATTCATCAAATTTCTAAGTAATTTTTTTCATCTTGGAGTCTAAGCCTTCATGAATTTACTGGCAGCTGTCTTGTCTCACTGTTTCAATGTTAGTTTTCTCTATTTTTCTGACCATATACATATTTCTTCTGGTTGTTTCAAATCAATTTCTTTTATTACTTATTACTACCAAATATTACAATTCCACATTCTTTTTTCATAAAAGTTTTTCTAAAAAAATTTGCATTGTCAAAATATGTATATTTGTCCCTTCTCTGATATGACTTCCCAGTTTATTTTTTTTGTTCTTCTCCCTTGTTTCTTCTGAGTCCAAATATATTCCTCAAGGAGTATGTTTAAAGGGATAGCTTGCCATAAAATTACAGTTCTAACATTTTTTGAAGCTTAAAAATGCTGCTGTGCACTATGTGAAAGATGGTGTTTGTTCCCCAGGAATATTGACTATAATACTCTTGGTTTTCTACTTCAGAAACCTTGAAACATTACTTGCAATTATTTTCAGCATTAGTTTCCAAAGCCTTATGCTCTGTAACACTACAATCCTATGATGTAGCAGGAGGGAAGGAGTATTTAGATATAGCATCGAATGCCAGTATGGAACGACAAGAGGTAAAATACCGTCCCACTCCCTGCTGAGAACAGCAAGAGAAAGAGCAGAAAAATAAGACACCCTTTGTCCTATATTTATTCTCTGTAGAGTTTTCTGAGAGTCTGTAACCGGCAGGGTGATTGGAGGCAACCAAAAGATACAGCTTTTTTACTGTTATATCCTAAAAATGTAGGAGGAAAATTCTGTCACTTTTTTTCATACACTTCAGGTAGGTTGAAATTACATATCTAAAAACTTCTAGAAGTAAACATGAGACTAAAATCCAAACACATTTGAAATAGCTTTCCTGTGGGTTCATATTAGACTATTTTGAAACTATGTACTTAAATGGACATTCAGTTAATGTCATTTGCTTATAACTTTTAAAAAAGGAGTTCAAATTCATAATTACAGCATGAATTACTGAAAAGATGGTCTAATGTAGGACTGTTATTTTGAAATTTTAATTATGATGCCTTTATGTAATTTTTAAATATTTTGGCACAAAACTTGGTGTTTGTCACATTTTATTGAAAAAAAAAAATCCTGAAGTTGGCAATATTTGTGCACATTAGCAGAAATGTCCAGTTCATGGAATATAACTCTTTTGGAGGCAATTAAGTGCTTTGTTAGAATACTTTAAATCAAATTGCTATGTCTCAAATGTTTTACTAAGTAAAGTTAAATTCAAAGTCTTTGAAGGAATGGGATACAATGCCATCAAGATTATCTTAATTCAATAATGAGGTGAAATCTCTTTAGAGGAAAACTTTGTATGTAAAAATAACTATAGATGGTTTAGTTTAGTTTATAAATGCTTGTGAAACCTGACAGATTTTTTCCTTAGTGTCTTCTTTCACATGTTTTTTAAGGTTTATCTTAGGTACAGAATTTTATGTGTAAGGCTATTTTGTAAATTTATTTTCCATAGCAAAAGCAGTGAGGACGCTTTTTACTCTCTGTGTTGATCACTTTGATGAAAACTATGTTAATGAAATAATAACTAGTAGGCCCATAGAGTAGGTTTCCTATTCAGATGTCAGAAGCACACTTCAGACAGTGAATAGTGAAGGCAAATTGGGTGAAGGATATTGTTTTAAAAATAAAATTAAAAATAGCTTTTTATTTATAAATTAATATTGCTCCATTTTCAAATGTTGGTTAAGGTTATTAGGTTTGCACAAGAGATTAAGTACTCTTCTTCTGCTCTGAAAAACAAAATAATAAAACATGTAGGTGAATGGATAAAGGTGCCAAAATACCACAACAAAAATAATCAGAGATCCCAATACAGAAATCTCTAAAGAAGGAAAACTTAGACCTTGGATTTGTGAAATTTCTATCATAAACATATCTACTCACACAAGAAAGTAACTGTAGAATTTGATGTGCTTGTTTATGAAACAAAACTGTTGAAATATATCTCGATTTTTAGGGTCCTTAAATGTCTTTTTGAACTGGGTAAAAGAGAACTTTTACTGATTGAGTAGAAAGAACAAAAAAGGAAATTAGCATTATCAAACATATTATTTGAACATAGCACATAATCTTATTTCCATTAAAATAGCATTTTTAATCTGTTCTAATCATGTTTGGTTTTCCAAATTAAAGCAAGTCTCTTTGGAAATTCATCCTGGTTTGACAGAAGAGGGCAGTATTTCTTTACTATTGTGTATGGGAAATATGCATATTATTTTAAAAATCAGTCTCTAGAGAGTATTTTGAGCCAATGATTTTAAATGTAATAAATGTCCTCTGAATATGCTACTTAGTAAAAATAACAGGCAGCAAAAAAGCCAACATTACTGTTACTTAATTGTTGTCAGAATCATACTCACCTAAGGAACAACATGTATCCTTTAACATGCTACATAGATTATTGATTTTTATGTTCAAAGATGAAATCTATGAAACAACATCTTAGGTTGAATATAGTAAAATGATAAAAAATTAGCCTAATACTACTGATTTTTTGGAATGTGAAGAATATTAGCATCAAAAAAATGGCTTTGCAGTAACTCACATGAATCAGTAGGGATAATCTCACATGTGTTCATGGAACAGGAAAACTAAAAAAAAAAAAATGATCACAGTTTATTGCTGGAATTAATTAAGTATGTCTTTTACTTTAAAGACTATGACTAAATCCTGGCTGATTTCAAGGTAATTATTTGTTTTATTGGCCTTTTAGCATAGTGTTTTCTGCCAAGTCTGTGCCTACATGATTGATGTATTTCAATATCCTGAGTGGTTTTATTTATTTCTGCCCAATATAATATTACAGGGACAGGTTTCTCCCTTTCCTCCTCTTTCCTATCAAAACCTTGCCTTAAGGCTCTTTCTTCCCTATATTAACACTTTACTCTTGTCTGTGAGTGCTTTAATTCAACAGGGGATGGATGAAACTGATAGCTACTCTTTGGGGAGTACTGAATTTCTCCATGTCCAGAAGATGAGGTTTGTTTATATGGATATAGGGGACCAAATTTGTCAAATTCATCGTGTAATGAAAGTGATTGTGTAAACAGGTATTGAAATGAGGTCTTTTAAATCATAGAAGCAATGTCTTCTGTCATTTCCACATAGAATTACAATATTGCTGCCAGCCTCATTCTCCTCTTGTCCAAAGTAAATCTTAATTCTAAAAGGAACAAAATGGCTGTGCAGAGAACAAATCAAAAGTTTAATTAAACAACTTTTTAATGAAAACAAAGGAAAGGAGTTGAGGAAGGAAAAGGCATTTAGAAGTTCCTTTCTTGCTTTTGTTTTATAACTCTGTCTCTTTTCATTCTCTGCCTATTTCTCAAAAAACAACAACAAAAACAAAACAAAACAAAACCCGAAAAACATTATATTCAGTATTATTTGGGGAAGTGGTTCTGTAATCCACACAGACTTTCCTGGAAAAGCAGTAGCACAGAATGTGGTGGTACAAGAGTCTCTCAGTCTACTCCAACTGCGTGAAAAAGATCCTGCTGTAGTATTCAGCTTTTCCTTCCTCCGCTGCACACAGAAATACAAGGTGTAAGCTGCATTTCCACTTGGAGCTGGAGACCGTCTATCAATCCTGTACATGTGAGCTACCAGAAAAGTCCTTACATTTTGGGGAACAAGAATTTTATGTAGCAATATCTTGAATGCCTTGGGAAAGAATGCGCTGAAGGGAGAAATTCTACATCCTCCTAGTAATAGCCCAAACAAGCCTTTTCTAAAGCTTGGTGGCATTTTTGGGGTTGTGGCAGCAGCAGTGAAGAGAAAGATTGTCCTCTGTGTTTTTTAAGTGGTCCAATGTATCCTAATACAAAATTTCTTTGAGATACAGGTTGTTTGAAGTTTTCTGATTAATACTTATGCTGCAAATGTCAGCATTCTTAGTTATAGAGATGCTTGTCAAAGAAGTCAGAAAAGGAGATAATATGCAAACTGAAAAAATTAAACATTTAAAAATACATATAATAATATATATTTTGAATATATATATATATCCAAAATATGTAATCATATTCAGAAAAACATTCTAAAACACTAGCATTTGATATGGTCCTAGGCCTAAAGATACAAGAGAACAAGTATGAGATGAGATACACTATTCCTGCAGGTGATCACTTCTGAATACTTTGGGGTATGTGTTCTTTTTCTTTGTTATAAGGCCTTTGGTTTTATAGCAGTTTACTTCACTGATTGTACATCCCATGTGCTTTATTGGGTTTTACAGTTTCTGTTTATGTTACTTGGCTTATTTGGATTCACACAGCTTAATTCATGTGCAGATAAAATGGGAAAGTAGTGTTTTATCAATCTTCTGCATTTGTTATCTTGACATGAAGCTACACAGTTCTTACTATTTTCTTTTATCCATTAGTTCCTTGATAAAACTTCTTGGCTTTATAGGACTGATATCCAAGCTGATTTTAACTTTTCTTCTGTATATGAGTATAGTCTAACTTGAAGAATTTTTATGTTTGCAAATAAAAGTGGAAAATAATCTGTCTACATAATCTATGGGAAATAGAGTGAAATGACACTAAAATTTGGAACAAAGTTGAATATTGAGGACTTAAAAATGCTATTTAACATATTGCACATTTGTCTTTCTTAAGATAAATTCAGAGTTTAAACACTGAAGAATGGCAAAACTGTAAGGATAGGCCTCTCATGTTTGTTAACTGTACAGTACAGAAATCTTAGAATTTTTGCCTTTTCCATTCATTTGTTGCACACTTAACAGAAATAATAAATAATAATCATTAAACAAACATGGAAGAAAATGCTGTAGAGATACTTTGTAGAGAATACCAAGGCAAAAAATACTGTATAGATACAGGTACCTTTATGGAGCTAAATAAATCCTGTTTTAATAGACAGCAATTGAAAAGATATGTTGCTTCTGTGTTCTCTTATGCTTTTGCTGTATGTTCACCTGATAATCACAATCCTGAAAACTTTACCTCTGAAAACCACGATGAAAGACAAATACATTTTCAGATTTTTTTTTTCTGGAGGTGAGAACAGAGATAAATCTAATGTTATGAATTTATTGTATTACTCAAAAATTGCACTTCTCATACAAAAGCCACAAAGCAATTTGAAAATACTTGATTAAGTGATGAGCAGGCACCCTTTGCAAAGCAGAAAATGTAGTTTCATCACAGACAGTAAAGTTAAATTTTTAACCGAAGCACAACAGAAATGTTAATGCTCCTTTGCTGGGGAAAACATTAGAGATCTGCCCACACTTAAATAAATATTTCTATTTTAATATTTCTTGGTCTATGTCATAAGGTGTCCTTATATATCACAGTACTGACTTCTGCTTTTCATAGATATATGAGAAGAGTCTTGAACTGGCTGCAGTTTCAACAAAAAATTGTCACCTCATTCCTATGGGAAGCTTGAAATGGGTATTTTAATGAGCCAGAGGTTGCCTTCAATTGCCATTTTTTACTGTCTTCCTCACACACCTTTTTACAGGCAATCTCTGGCAGGATGTTATATCCATGAGCACATAATTAGGCTGATTTTGAATAAGATTTCAGGGTGATCTGTGAATCCTATTATCAAGACAAAGAGGAATCAGTTGCTTTCCAAAGAAGTGTTTGTGGGTGGGTGATTGTTTTAACAGAAAAGATAAATCTATTATGGATTACTGTACTAGTTGGTGTTTCTTGAAACTTTTTTGAAATATTGTATTTTTATTTTCAAATGATTTAAATTGATAATGGAAAAATAATAAAAAAATACATGCAATACACAGTACTGCCTTTCCTTTGACTAAAATATTTTGTGAAGATTTCTAAGCAGGCTTCAAAATTAGGGCACAGTGTGCCTTCAACTACTTTAACTTCTATTTTCTCTTCTTCCTAAATTCATGACTTTTAAAGAAACTTAAAAAGAAAGTAATGTGCTACAATTACTGTTTCTTCCCTGTCTTAAATTGAAGATGTGACATGGTATTCAAACCCCTCCTGTAACTGAAGTCAAGTTGTGCTTATGATAATAAATTTAATTACATTATCAAAAAATTTGAGATGGAAGGTCAAGCATTTTCTTATTTATTTTAAAGTTCACATGATTTTATTAAATTATTTGTAATTTGTAATGCAGATACATTCATAGCTGTATTATATTTTCTCTCCATGATTTAAAGGAAGTAATAAGTAAGTGACAAGTAGAACTTGAAATAAATTATTTTATCTGGCCAGGATATTAACTCCATAGCTCCCCAAATTACTAAAGCATTCCTAATGTTCTTAGAGTTATAGAGTTGATTTTAATGTTGGGATAATTTTAATGCGGGGGAAGTTTTTCATTCTGTTTTCAAGATTTAGGTGATCACCTAAAATAAATGTGAAGCAGATATATGCATTTTCAGCTGGAGCTGGCAACAGCAATTTATAGAAATTTGACTGATAGACATTATTATATACTATTTTCAAAACATTTCTTTCCTCCTTGAATTTTGTTCAAGACTATTAGGGATTCCTCTCAACCTAACAAAGACTAGGTCTGGAATACAATTTCTGACAGATACAGAATGAGAATGACAGTGAAAAAAATCCTAAAAGATAATATCTTTTATTCTTTCAAATTACCATTTTTTTATTCTTGTAATTATTTTCTAAACTAATATTTATTTATTCTTGTTGTATAAAATTAATTGTCATTTAGATGGAGTCCACCATGAAAAATAAGGAAGTTTTCAGGAAATTATTGTCCCAAATATATATATGTAAAATTTGAAAAATATGGATGCAGTCATAATGACTTTAGCTCATGGATCCCTTTAACTGAATCAATTAAACACTGAGATGACCTGCTATATTTTTCAAAATGAAATCTGTATCCTTGTTAGTCAATTCTGCTCTGTTACAAACCAGATTGGTTTTACAAAAATAATCATAGTACTATATTCTTCCACTTCAAAGAATGTGCATAAGCTATTAAGCACTCATTGGTTAAAAATTTCAAGCAGCCATCACGATGTTGACTTTTATACCCAGTTGTGTTGAAGAGTATGTAGCTGAGCAAATGGTAATAAAAGAACCGGAATTTATGACTTGTGTGGCTAGCTGTACATTCTATTATCCTGCCCTTGACAAAAAAGAATTTTCTTTGATTTTATCCATGTTGAGTTTCAACCTGTGAAGCATCCTTATTTTAATTTCAGCTATTTATATCTGTATTTATTTAATATCAATATTTCAGGGTAGTTAATTAAAAAAAAATGTAATATATTGTGCATTTTTTTCATGACCATCTTGACACTTTACACTAACCAGCTGTGCCTGAAGGAGTTCTGTAACTGTTCTCTTGCTGCCAGGTATGATTTGATACCGTCCTGTAAAGAGACTCTAAATCAGCTTTTGGAGGTTTTTGAAATATGGCAATAACTATTTGTAAGGGTTTGTTGTACTGTTTTGGGGGTAGAACAGAATGAACATGATTTTCAGAGCTAGAATATTAGAAAAGTATCAAAGTATCCGTATTGATAACTTGAAGCAGAGTAATAGAACACAAATCTTTTTTGGCTTGGGCACTAGATATTGATATTTTCTATCAGGAAAAAAAGACCCAACCAAAAGTTAAATCTACAAATAAGTTGGACCTGTACATTCTTTTAGTCCAGCTTTAATTTCTGAGTAAAGGTTAATATGATTCCTTCTCCTTTTGGCACTCATTAAATCCTGAAACTGGTGTTTGAAGTAAAATCACCACTGGGGCACTGCTAAAGCAAACTCTGCCCATATTTGCTACCAATTTTTTGTCCATGTTTGTGCTGCCATTATCCAGAATGTCTTTCTTTTGCTGTGATGGGTTCTTTTTTTTGCTAAATGATTTGCAAACTCCATCACCGGGAATTTCTGTACTGTGTCAAACCCTGTATTTTCCTTAGAATTCTGCTTTGTTTGTCATTGCTTCCATCCCCGTCTCTCTCTCTCTCTCTTAAATTTCTTTGATATTTTAGAGAGCTATACATCTATATCTATATCTATCTATATCTATATCTATATCTATCTACATCTATATCTAGCCATCTCTATATTGATATATAGATAAAGAAGATGATGTAGTCTTGTTTCTTACCACAGAATGATTTAGGTTGGAAAAGACCTTTAAGACCACCAAGAGTAACCATTCCTCCAGCACTGGCAAGGCCACCACTAAATCATGTCCCCAAGTGCCACATCCATGTGTCTTTTAAATACCTCCAGGACTGATGACTCCACCATTCCCTGGACAGTCTGTTCCAGGGCTTGACAGTCTTTTCAGTGAAAAACGTTTTTCCTAATGTCCAATCTAAATCTCTTTTGGTGCAACTTGAGGCCATTCTTTCCTGACCTATCCCTTGCTCCTTGGCAGAAGAGCCCAGCTCCCACCTGGCTACACCCTCCTGTCAGCAGGTTTTAGAGAGTGACAAGATCACCTCTGAGCCTCCTTTACTCCAGGCTAAATATGCTGAGCTCCCTCAGCTGCTCCTCATCACACTTGTGCTCCAAACCCTCCCACAGGTCTTTCCCTTTCTCTGGACTCACTCCAACCTCTTAATGTCTTTCTTTCAGTGTTGTTTATAACAAAGTCACAGAATAGCTCAGTCTCTGCAATAGGTATTGCTCAATGACCATTAATGAAATCTAAAGCGTTCGATAAATCCCAAAAGGCATTTCCAGCATCTTAAATGATACCTGAATATTTATTTTTTCAAATGCTAATAGCTTTGCTGCAAAAGAAAGAAAATATTGTCTTTATGAAGGTATTCTATATGAAATATCAGTGTTCTAACTGCTTCACCTAATTTTTTCACCTTATTATTGCGATTTTCCTTCTATTCCTTCCTATTGTCCTTCTCTGTTCCCCACCAGAAACTGAGACCCATTATGCTGCTTAATAATTTCAAATTCTTTCATTTTTTTAGTCAATAAAACAAAATATTAAATAATAAAAGTGGTCTGTCAGTACTCCTGATTTAATTAGCACTCTTCTGATCTATTTAACAACTAATCAGTATGTTTATATGTTCCATTCCTTCTTTGGTAGCCTGTCCAATTGATTTTTATTGATTGTTATTTTTCTTCTCAGAGTAAAAGTGAGTTTCAGATAATTATATGATTCTGAAATTAGCAGAAAATTCACTTAAAGATTTTTGGGTTTTGATATACTGGATAAATATTTTGCTCTTGAAATGCAAGGGATTCATAATGAACAACCTCTATAATCTTTCTCTAGTCTAAAAAAATGCTAGTGGTTTTTGCAAAGGACCTTCTGATCTAGCTGTAAGCATAAGATAAGTTTATGTTTTGTACACATCTTCATCTCTCAGGGTTTTCATGAAGCCAAATGTTATTGAAACAATATTTACAGAATGTTCTAGAACACATTATCAAAGAGAAAAATAGGCACAAAAATATTAATAGAGTAAAAAAAATGCATAAATTATTTCCATCAGAAATAACATAAAAGACAATTTAGTACCTGAGAGTCTGTTTACTACACCCCAGAACTGTGAACGTTTTGTTCAGCAATGGCAAAAAACCTTCGACAATATATGGTTATGATTGTCTTTCATATGTCTTCTCCTCATAAAAGTGTTATTTATTTTTCTGGAAAAGAAAAAAAAAAGCAAACAACAACCCTTTATTCTATCAGAAATGTGGTTAAATAGCAAATGTAGAACTTATTATGTACAGATCTTACTCAAAGTTATTGAGGCTGATGGATAGTTGTTTTTTGGTTTCAGTATCTTCTCGTTTAACTATATATTTTATTAAAGGGTATATGTATAACTGGGATTTGAATCTGGCAATCAATAAGAGGACTGAAGGTGAGTGATGAGGTGTTTTTGGTGAAGCGAAGCTGAGTTTTGTTGCAAGATTGTTTGGTTTTTATTTTTCCCCAGGAATGATCTATATACTGTGCAGGCATTAAGAATGCTGTTCACCTAATTCCTTACTAGGGTAGGAATTCTATTGATTGAAGAGCAACTAGATAAATATTATTTTTAATAATAATATAAATTATTTAATTAGTATTTATTAATTTTTTATAATTACCATTATTATGAAATTAATAATTGATTAATATTTTTTACTCTTTTTATTCTTTCCCCAAAATACTAAAACCTTCTGTTCCAGAAACACATCTGCCATGGTTGGTTCTTGACCAAAATCAGCATCAATATTTTTTTTCCACTGCTTACCTCCGGGAACTGGGTCTTCCCCATAGCTGTTCTTGGCAACAGTATCTATGTTACTAATCTAGAACAGAAGAGTAATCTAATTGAGGTGTTGAGGTTCCTTTGTCTTTTTCTATCCATGGCATAGTACACTGTATCCTGCTATCCCTAGAAAATCCAAAATCCCTGAAAAGTATGCTTCAGTCATATCAACTGAACAAATTGAAGATACTTTCATTCCTGAGTGTTGTGAGAGCACCATTATCTTCAAATGAGAAAGTTAATAAAAATTACACATACACTTTGTAACGTTCAATTCAAAGTTGATCTATTCTTGAAAACTAGGTATCATTCTTTATACTCTCAGAAATTAAATATTCCAAATACTCACAAATATAATTATGATTTTTACAGAAGACAGGTTATTCTCTGAAAGCCTCTTTTCATATTTTCTTTGGGCAAAAAATATTAGCATAGTCTTTCTTCATAATTTTAGGGGTCATTACCAGCCTTTCAATTGAGGGGAATCAATAGTTTAATATGAAGTGAGAATATTGCTCTTAAGGTTTGGCAGGAAAGCTGATAAGGATTTAACTGCTTCTTCGTGGAACTTTCTGAGTCACTGAAAGTCTTCATGGGGAAGAATCAATTTCAGCTAACTTCTTAGCTCAGATCGGTGAAAGTAGTTTCTAAATTATTTTTAATCAAATGAAAAAGTTAATTTCTAAAAAACAGTTAATAAAATTAATAATTTATGAAACTGAATTGAAAAAGAAGAAAGGTCCTGAAGCGGTCTACCTAAAAATATCAGTATATTTTGTGTTTCAATTTATTTCATGACTGCTTCTGATGGCCTTTTCTGTTTGTTTGACTTTGTAACTGAAAGAATACCATATATTAAATAATCATATGTAACCATGTACTGTAGAAAAAACAGTGAAATGTGGTTTTTCAGACTTATTTGACAAAAAAATTTCTCAATGCTGAGTTTCTGTGCTGCCATCAAAGTTTCAATATCTCTCAAAAATTCATGGGCTTATATTTTCTTTTTTAACTGGAAAAAAAAGCTATTTTTTTGATTTTTGCCTTAATCCCACTTTGATTTCTGACAAATCCTCATTTTCTTAGCTCTCCAAATATGAGTATCTCTTACAAGGAAAGCTTTTCTCACCCTTTGAATTAATTTTGTGTTTTACTTTTAGGTTTACTACTTGGGTGTGGGGTTTTTTTTGTTCGTTTTTTATTATTTTTTATTTTACTGCTACTTTTCGGTTCCATTGCCAATATTTGCTTTACTCATGTGCTTTTCAGTTTTGTTTCTTCTTTTGTATTTTAAACTGCTGGCCTGTCTATCTTCACAGGAATGTTTTCCCACTTATGTATCTTCCATATTTTGCCTATTAAAAAAAAAGCTGCAAAAGGTAAAAAACCCCATCCTGAGCCTTTTTACTCCTGTAAAAGTGATGAAGAAAATCCCTTCTTGATATAGTTTTATCCTATATGAAATATAAAATGATCTCTTTGAGCTCTATGTACAGACTCTGTCCTTTTAAAAAGATTGTCCCTTCAGAAGATACTGTTTTTTTGAAAAGCCTTTTAAGAAAGACAATGGTTGTACCCACAAAGGATTTCTATTTTGAGTCTCATTGGAGCTTTTTTTCTGTATCTTCATAAACTTCCGATACTTACTGAATGTGGTCCTTGTACCAGAGGCAGAAGTTTATGTGTCTGGAAAGTATATATCAGAGGGTATTAAAGATATTATTTTATATTTAAACAGCTGTTAATATAATAAGGGTCTGATAGAATCTTACAGGTACTTATAAGAAAATAACAGAACTCAAGTTTTGTAAGTTTTTCTTGTACCAAGGGAAGAGGACTCTTGTGGAGATCACTATAAGATACAGAAAGTTTCCTACCCCTGTAAAAATGTTTTGAAAATATTATTCCTTTTAAGAAACAAATCATGTGTAATATAGGTCAGTCATGAAGAACTCACTGGCTTTGTGAGGAAAAATACATCTTACTTTTATACTTAATTTTCTGATTATTTACTTTCAAAGAGCAAAATCATTGAGTTTTGATTAATTACACCTGTCTGCTTTCTTCAGGAGTGAAAAGAAAAGAAACTTCTTTTCAGCAATGGATCTACACACTATTTGGAACACTGCTTATTTGGTGGAAGTCAGTGAAATTCTGTAACTGTACTATTGGGAGCATTGACATTTAACTTTTTTCCCATATGGTTTTGGTTATGCATAACATGTTTTAAATTATATAATACAGCAAGAACAATGGTATCTAGGAAGGAAAAAGGGAGAATTAGGAGACAAAACCACAGTAAAGTGTAGAAAATACTTTTGAATGCTAAATATGATTATAAATTACAGTTATTACACATGTGCATAAGGACCAGTATGCAGCAATGTATTAAAAGTAGGAATACTCAGTAATGAACTCAGCCTCTGCCCAATATTATTGCAGGATGAAAGAAACCCCAAAACAAAAGACAAAGTAACTACTTCATGAATTAATGGAGCAACACAGTAGCAGCAACTGCTTGTTCTGTGAGCTGCTGGCTATGATGGGAGGCTCATCTGAGGGTTTAACCAAATTGAAAGCGAAGAAAGTGCCTCTGGGGAATGGAAGATTAACCATAAATTAAACCTGAGAGGACAAAGTCTTGGCTGCTTTGGCCAATTCAGAAACACAAGGCCTGCCCATGAGAGAACTGCCAGAGCTGCAGAATACAAAGGGAAATAATTTTAGTCCTTTGTACATTACGTTGCCATATTCTGTTAAATGATTTTAATTATTTTAATTTCTTTCCTCACAGAGGTCCACACGTTTGTGCTTGATAGCAGGATCTTTGCAAAAATAGGTCAAGATCCTGCATGCTGACTGTAGGTGTAGTGAATAGATAAAGAAATGGAGAAAAAGTTCTTATGGCACAGAGCAAAGAGAATAATAACAAAAACAACAACAACAACAAAAAACAAAACACAAAACCCCCCCCCCAAAAAACGAAACAAAACAAAACAAAGTTTATAGACTCCTGGTGTTACTGCTTCTGTTCCTGAAACTTGAATCCCTAATTGCTAGAGATTTTTTCAGCCCAGGTAAGACAGCAGTAATTGTAACTGCATGAGTTTATGTGTATACCTATATGTACAACTCGGATAACTTTCAGCCAGGCTTGACAAGGCATAAACTATGTTTGATACTTTACTTGCAAATATATGTATCCATGAAACACAAAACAATAATATTGATGAGGATCCATTTTTCTTTCAGGTCTAGAGCAACTGTTTTTTGGTCATGCCTTTCTAAAATGTCTCAACACAAAGACAGCAGAACTCGCTTTACTGCAGAATTTATGGATGGTGTACAGCTCTGTTTATGGGTGTTTAATATGTCATAAGGAAGTTTCTGAGACAGTGAAACAAACTCCTTGAGATTATGAAACTCTACTGAGATGGATTTTGTTGCCCCAGGAATGCTGCAGCTCAACTTTGTTCTTCTCAGTATGCATAAAATTTGTTAAGATGTGCACCCGAGACCAAACTGTGGGAGAATATTAGGGCCATGGAGGAGATTAAAAAAAAAAAACATTTTCACAGTAGTATTTGATGAGTAGAGAGATCAGGAGAAGGAATTACACACCTGAGTTTTCTTCAAGGTAGACCTAAACAAGATAGTGGTGGTTTCACCCAGCCATCATGTTTAAACTTTCCGCTCAAAATCACTTTGACTTGGGCAAACAACGATATTGTGTTTACTCTGACATTTTTTAAATTTACTTGCAGTATACATTTATTTAAATGT
Source organism: Cisticola juncidis (assembly GCA_013400215.1). Lineage (NCBI taxonomy): Eukaryota > Metazoa > Chordata > Aves > Passeriformes > Cisticolidae > Cisticola > Cisticola juncidis. The sequence goes on along the minus strand of VXBR01005502.1, from coordinate 338,226 downwards.
CTGCTTGGTTCAGTTGGATATTTTCTTTCAAATGGGAAGAGTTATTTTTCCTCCTACTAGCTACTTTCTTAATTCTAAGAGAATTAAGCAACTTCTAACTGCGTAAGTGGGAACTATTTTGATGTTCTTCAGAGTACCTTGTAAAAAACAATAATTCCAATATTTTGATGTCTATTTTTTATTAACTTTCAGTAAATCCTATAATCTATGAGTTGCTCACAATGACAGAAAAAGATGAAAATTTATAATGTAGGTTTAATGGTCATGTAATACGTGAATTCCCTCCTTAATGAATACAGTTGGAGTGGGCTTCCCAGAATGCTTCCAAGAAATCTTGGAAACAGTAAGATACCACTGGTCACTATTCATTGTAGAAAAGGCTTTGTATAGCATAAGTATGTGCTATAGTAAAACCTATGATCAACAAAATAGTTCCCAAAAATTATGGCAAATAGAATAGCAATCTAGTTAAATGATTGGTTTATGAATTTATTTTTGAATCCTTCCATTCCCATTTCTATGCACTCAAATTCCAGTGAGAAATGAATGTAAATAGAAAACTAACAAGTAGTAGATTTTTTCACTTCTTAATAGGCTTGTAATGACATCTTAAAGTAAACTCTGGAAATTGCAATTGTTTTATCAAGCTTTTATCCAACAGTATAATGATTTTGGGGTACATTTCCTTCAGAAATGTATTGTTCAATCTTACCTTAACTAATATTGGCAAATATGACTTAGTTTGTAATTCACAAATCTCCCTCAACATAAACACCACAGATTAATGGAGTGTGCTTCTCATCTATCTTGTAAGTATTCCATATATAAAATCAGAGGAAAATAGTTTATCTGTATAAAATTAATTATTTTAGTCTTCACCCTTATAGAATACAAGATCATAAAAAATGTAATTGTTGTGTCAGTAACTAATTCTTTGTTTAAAATTATTGTATATATGATTGAACTCCAGCTTACAACAATTTCAGTTAGACTAAAAAAACTAATTGTGAGTATTTCCGGCCACATTAACAACACCAGTACAATAATTTGTCTGCTATATATTTAAAATTTGCCTGTATATTCCAACAGATTTTTTTGGTAAGGTTTCATGCTAAAAACATGACATAAATTATGAGAGAATCAGACAAAGTATATAACTGAATGACTAGATAAAATGCTAACGCAGTTTAGAAATTCATGATGCATCTTGTCAATATCCCTAGTAAATAGTAAATATTATTAAATATTGAAATAGTAAATATTTCAGTATATGTCCCTTATTGTTGTGCAGGCTTGGCATTATGTAATCATGACCATGATATTTGTAGCACCAAAGCAATGGACCACAGGAAAACAAGATTCATGTTCCTTGCAATAGAAATGGAAAATTACTATTATATGATCATAACTGATTATTTTCTGCTTTGAATTGATCAGTTGTCTGGATGTAACAAGCCTGAAGGCCTTTAATAGCTACTAGACTAGATTATAATTTTTACTGGGAATTTGTAAAAATATTTTTTCTAATGGAAACAGGGCTTTTTTTTGCATTTTAAATTCCTAGTAATTAAATACCAGATCCTTGAATTGTACTTAATTTATTTATGAAAATAGAAAAAAAATAGAAGGGCTTGAAAAAATCAAAACATATTCAAGAATGATAAATTCATCCCTAAATACTAATTTGTTTATAAAAGTGCTCAAAGGAGACAAGGAAAACTGACAAACTTGTGTAGGTATATGTATCTCTCACTTCTCTGGTATTACTAAAAGAGAACTGTTAGAGTTATTTAACAGCTTTCCTTTCATTCCTTTCGTTTGAAATTCTTACAAGATCTTGTTAAGAAAATAAAAATAACAAATTTCCACAGAAACTCCCCTTTGAATGATCTGAAAGTTTTCCTAAAAATTGATGGGACAAGTCCATACCAAAAAATTTTATAATTCTTAAAAAAAAAATACTGAATTTCAGGATATATGTAAGGGAACATTGGAGGTTTTTTCCCTGTTTAACTTCATCCAAAATACTTGGAATTTATTTTGGCCATTGATGAGTTTATCCATCCTAATTAATGAAAAGGACTCTGAGTTACCCACTGACTTTCTAGAAGAATAGAGAAACATGATGAAGTTTGTGAAAGTATTAACTCTTCAAGTGCACTGTTTTTATTGCCTGAGGCTCTTTCTGTGTGAAACTTCATGTCATCTTACTTGCTCATTTCCCCTTACTAGGAGAACAAAGAATCAATAAGTCTAATTTTTTTTGAAGACTTTTTACATTACCAATAGATCATCATGTGAATAGCTGTATGGTCACTTGAGAATTTATTGTTACATTAATTTAAGGAGAAATAAACATTTGGAGCAAATGTCACTAAGTTAAATTGCTTAACTAAAAGTTTTCAGGAAAGTGGCATTTATGCATTTTACACTTTCTTTGACATTGTGACTTTTCATTTTGAGAGAGTGCTAGGTAACTTTTGTGTGAAGATAGTGGGCAACTAATACACCATACTAGAGAGAATCAAATTCAGAAATTATTAGCTTAATGATTAAGAGCGATCATTATATCTGTGAAAAGTCTGCAGCCTAGAAAAATAAGGCTTTTTTCTCTCAGTTAAAAGACCATAAAATTTCTATATAGGTATTTCCATCTGTTAGAGGGCCAAGAGTTCTCATATTAGACCTATGTCCAATTCAATCACTGAAATAGGATGCATGACTTTACCTGGATTAGAAAACTAATGGGAAAAAACCAAAGGTTCAGCCTTTGATTTTATGGGGGTTACTGAAGTATTTAATATTTAAAGGTAGAAAGTTTTTTTATATATATATATTAATGCAGCTCATATGTAAAAATGGGATTTATATATCATCAATGTGCATAGATATGAAACAATACTCACATAGAAACAGTAGCGTTACACACAAATAAATAATAATTTATAAGCAGGAAAACGCTGAGATTTTATTTGCTTTAATGAAGTGTCTATTAAACTCCAAAAGTTAGTTCACAAGTAGGCAGACCCACCACTGGCCAAAACAGAGCCCATCAGTGTTGGCACCAGTAGCACCTCTGTGGTACCATATTTAAGAAAGGGTAAAAAACACCATGCAGCAGCTGTGAGAGTGGACTATAAACCGATGTAGGAGTCCAGTCCCTCTGGCTGCCCTGGATTGTCCAGGACCCTGGCAGAAGGGTTTGGGACCCCAAAAGGGGGGTTTGGGACCCTGGCAGGGGAGTCTGAGACCCTGGCACAGGGCCCAAAGTGACACCATCTTTGATCTTAATCCATGGGAAAAATTACCATCATTGCATGAAGAACTACAGACCCCAAGAGTTTGATGTAAATAGCAGTTAGTTTATCACAGGGTACAAATGGGGAAGGCTAGATGGAGGAATCAGAGTGTGACCCTGTCCTTCTTCCTTCTTGTCCTTGTCCTCCATCTTCTGCTGTGGTGGGTCACAAGGAATTGGTTTAGGACAGAAGTGACATGTCTAGTATAGGTAGTAGTTATTGGTATTTAACTGTAAATAAGAAATACATTGTGGACAATGACTGGGTCAGAGAAAGATACAAAAGGTCCAGCACGCCCGACCTGAGGGAGTCACATCATCCTCTTGCCTCAGCAAGGACCTTTGCTGGGCACTGAAAGAACTTAGAGATAAGAGAACAAAACAACCTTGAGAAACCTGAGCTTATGAACTCCTACTCTTCTGCTTCTGGAACGTGCATTCAAGGAAAAAAGACTAACCAATATATCTTGGGAAAACCTACCAGAGACACTGAGAATTTGTGAAACAACTATGTAGTCAACAACGACAATGGAGAAGGAAGGGGAGGAGGTGGTCCACGTGTGGGAGGAGATCCCCCTGCAGCCTGTGGAGAAGACCACAGTGGTGCAGGCTGATATTCTGCAGCCTGTGGAGGACAGCAGTGGAGCAGGTATTTACCTGCAGCCCATGAAGGACTCCACACCAGAGCATGGCATGCCCTAAAGGAAGCTGCAGCCTGTGAGGAAGCTGTGCTGGAGCAGGCTCCTGGCAGGAGCTGTGTTCTGTGGAGAGGAGCCATGGCAGGAGCAGGCTTTCTGACAGGAGCAGTGGTCTGTGGTGAAATCTTTTGGAAGCAGTCCACTCCTGAAGGACTTACCCCATGGAAAGGACCCATGATGAAACAGTTCATGAAGTATTGTTGCCCATGGGAAGGACCCCACATGGAGCAGGAGAAGAGCATGGGGAAAGAACAAGCAGCAGAAGTGACATTTTATGAACTTACTACAGCCTCCAACTCCTGTCCACCCGCACCTCTTATGGGGAGAAGATAGGAGTTATGAATGCAGTTATGAGTTCAGCCTGGCAAGAGGGAGGTGTGGAGAAAAAGTGTTTTTAGTTTCTTTTTATTTCTCACTGTCCTACTCTGATATTATTTAGAAATAAATTAAATTAATTTCCCCAAGTCAAGTCCTTTTTGCCTGTGACATTAATTAGTGACCTCCCTGTTCTATGCTGTTTTATCTTGGCTTCTTTATTTAGATGTTTTGTGATTCATGATGATGACAACCTCATCATTAAATGCCAGCCATTATGAGGAAAGAGACTGATCCACTTAGATCCATGTGATGGGGAGAAATCCAGCATGCAGTCAAATGTCTGACAGTTTAGTGTTAAAATCTCAGTTCTTCTTGTCATGACAAGTCATGACAAAAAAAAAAGAAGTTGCATGTTCTTACCATGATACTCTTCTTTCTTCTAAATTGCATCTAGCAACCTATGTGAGTTTTAAATGGCAATTCTACATGTGTTGGTTTTAATACTATTTTCCCCTTGTAAGACTCTTAAATATAACTAGAAAATTAGTCTGTAAAACAACCTGACACTAGAGCATCAATAAAATTTCAGTTTTGAGAGACAAGACGAGGAGAGGTTCAGAGAGGAGAGGTTCAGAGAGGTTCAGAGAGGTTCAGAGAGGTTCAGAGAGGTTCAGAGAGGAGAGGTTCAGAGAGGAGAGGTTCGGAGAGGAGAGGAGATGAGAGGTTCGGAGAGGAGAGGAGAGGAGAGGA
>VXBR01005502.1:260516-330779 GCA_013400215.1 Cisticola juncidis | reverse complement strand
TTTAAATTTATTATTATTATTATTCTGTTCTTTGCAGAGAAAGACAAAATCTTACAAACAGTTCAGAAAAATAAAATTATGTCCACTTGTGGTCAGGAAAAACAGTGCCTTGTATGGATTCAAGCAGCTTTGTTTCCCACAGAGGTTTGCAATTCCTGTATGATATGGTAAAAGTTGCATTACTAAGGGAAAAAAGTTAAAGTTGAGTAGGGAAGTGTAACTAAAATTCAAAGTTTGCTAATGAAAAAATTTTCAGTTATACATGTCTGACTTAGAAGGAGGTAAGATTGTTTAGAAGCAGTTCTTTGATATGAGGACATTAGGAATAAATAGTAATTTTGTTGTTTGTTATGTAATGAATCATATTTAATATAATGAAAACTGAAAGGAAATTTAGTAAAAAACATTAATGAGCTGATTATTTGTCTTCAAGCAGAATGTTTTAGCTTTGTGCCCATGAAATATGGCCTAAAATATTTGTTTTAATATATTATTTTAATATATACTAGACTCTTAGTATTTCAGTTTCTATTGTTTCTACTTGAATGTTGTAGAGTGCAGGTTTATAAGAGAGAAGAAAAGAGAACTATTTTTCAAATCCAGAAGTAGTTGACTGACTGAGTGATTGGAATCAGTAGAAAACCTATACAGCAACCGGAGCAGGAAAATAAGGAAATGCTGAGAAAAATTGCCAATAGCAAAAAGGCCACCAAATATTTAATGAAAATGTTGGTCCATCATTGGGTACATACAAGCTGATACATCAGTGAGTTTTTTGGAAGTATCTGAATTCAACACTCAGAAGTTAGAATCTTAGTAATTACCATTTGAACTAGTATTGGTTGCTTTGTTTCTCAGCGTTTCTTGTTTATTTTGACTGGATTTCAGTCAAGGGTCAGCATCACATCATACTATGTCATCTGTTATCCACCAGAAAATAGGACAATACCAGAAAATAGGTAGTTAACTGTTAGAAATTAAATTTTTTCAAGCATAGTGAGGTATGAAGGTTTTTCTAATGCCAAAATGACATCCTATAATGAAGGAAAAGTTGCTCTAGTAATGCACTGTCTTTTGCAGAAAAGAAAGTTTATATTTCATTTTAAATGCGATTTTTTAAAATTAAGTACTCAGAGATGATTATTATCTTTGGGAATTTAACTGAGCTTCAGTGAGTATTGCTTCTGAATTTTTTTTTTCTTAGAAATAGGACCGTATTATTGTCTTCAACTGTAATTTAATTACATATGGTTCCATTCAAAATTATGTTTGTTCAAACTGTGTCTGTATATCCTGAGTAATAACGACTAGCAGAAGATGTGTGATGTTTTTTAATACTGCACAGTTTCATTTTACAAATTATGTTCCTATAATAGGGATGATGAGTGACAAAAGGGAATAAGGAATATTAGAACTAAAAGATAATTTAAGACTAAAAAATGTATTATACCTTTATCTATAAGCCTTTGAATGGGAAAATATAAAAATTTTATGAATAATTTTGTTTCAAGAAAGCAGACCAATTTTATAGGAAAGAAAAAAGTTAGAATTAAGGCTATCTGTAAGTGGAGAAGCTGCCTGATGAATGAATATATTTGCTAAAGCAAAATGTGTAATTAAAATATTCATAAGGATTGAAAGCTTCTGAAGAAGCATCCTAAACACTAAAAGAAAAAAGAGAAAGCAGGAAAACAACTCCACAGAAACAAAAAAACCTGGGGAATTTCAGAGAAAAGAAAAAAAGCAAAATGTTCCACTACTGATATTAACTTTTTCCTCATGAAGTCTTTCAGCTTAATCTTTTTTCCCAGTGTAAATGATGCAACAATAGAGTATTCTTTAAGTGTATCCAATGAAACCTCTCTGAGCCATTGACATCATAATCAGCATACAGTAAACAGCACACAATGATGGTTGTTTTCTTCTAACATCTCAGCAAACTTTTAATGGAAAATATCTATAATGAGGTTTTATATTTCTAGGCTTCATTACTTTTTATGAAGCAAAGCAGAGTACACTTACTAGAGTACAAAGATAAAAAAAGTCTTAAAATGGTTACAACTAAGTAATAACTGGAAATAAAACAACATTTTTAGTATGCAGAATAGCCTCTTTTTGACTTCAGTTTTAATTTATGTGCCAGTTCAAAACAAGTACATTTCCTTGTACAAGTACTCCTGCCTTTGATGGTGTTCTCAAAGTAAGCTTTCAATCTTTTGAAGAAAAATTACAAATTTGTTTACAAATTACCTGGTATTTCTTGTGCAATTAGTATTAATTCTCAGGAGCAGCACCATGCAGCAAATTCTGACCAGGACTTTCAGTTTTCTAGATCAGCTGATAAAATCCTCAAATCCCAGAGAGACTTCAAACTCAGTGGTCTTCCAGAACTATCAGTGCTCAACAGCCTGTGAAGGGGCATTCTTGGCAAAGTAGATATTGAAAGGAATGCCTGCATTCTAGCAAAATTACTTACAAGAATATGTAAAGGTAATTTTTTTTTTTAAAATAGGGTTTTATTTGAAAGTAGTTTACCTGATTAAGTATTTAATAAGTGGTTCAATGAACTTAGTGCAACAACTCACTTTCCATGTTTGTAGCACTGAGAAAAGGTATAACTATTTTCAGTATAATTTTGAATATTATATTTCAACTGTCTACTGGATAGTGTTCAATAAAGCATAGTATTGACTTTATATAAACACAAGTCAGTAGTGTAAGAAAAACCCAAACAAAATCGACAAAACAACACAAAGTAGTTTTGGCAAGAAAGCAAATTAATATCCTGCTTAAGAGCTCAAAGACCAAACAAATCCAAAGAGATGGAAAATATGTGTGAGTGGTGAGAGAGCTTGCAATGATCAAGTCAGAAAATACAGTTTAACAATGGATCAAACTAATTTGAAGTAACTTCATACATACTTTCTTTTTGAGAAACAGACTTTCTTGCAGGAAAAATAAGACATCTGTTTGCAGGAAAAAAAGTCTTAGGTTGAATATTTCACCAAAAATGCTAACATATGCTGATTTGGTTAAAAACCTCTCTCTGTCTGCTCTGCAATTTTTCTTCAGTTTTCAACTGCACCTCTAATTTTAACAAGCCGAGAGACTTTTCCAGATCTTTGCAGTCCAGCTTTTAACACAGCCTGCATAATTATAAAAATAAATAATAAGCAAAGTATTCCTTTGCACTAAGTTACCTCTTTATATAATAGAGTATCTTTCTATCTATCTATCTGTGTTGCTACTTACAAATGATGAAATTGTACACTGTTTTTTGTTTTTTAAAAATTTCTTTCATTGTGAAAGAGGAAGCATCTTGCATGGGATTATTTTTAGAAGCATTATCAATTCTGACAGAAATTTGCTTTGGCCTTTCACTACTTGAAAGAGTAGAATTATAGCTCCATATCTTCAGTCCTTCATCCTTTTGTGTTATTGCTGAGCCTGTCAACAGGAGTACTAGTGAGCCTCACTCTTTTTGGTTTATTACGTGCTTCTGATCCTTCTGACAGATGGCAAGATACTATATGAATAACAAATAATGACAGAGAAAGATAAAAATGACATCTTTAAAAGCTATTTAAGCCTCTCTAAAGATATTCACCTTGTAAATGAGAAACTTTTATTTCATGCAGCCTATAAATCTTGACAACATCAAAACTAATGCCTGTGCTGAAATACTGGTCTTGAAATGACAATATCTATTGAGGTCACATATTACTTTGTATTTGAATATTTTTCACCAGCTGGAATTCCTTCCCAGATAATTTTTCCTCTTGCTGGAATAATTATATGGGGTTTTGTTGTTGTTGTGTTACTTGTTTTGTGGAGGTCCAATTTCTTTTATTAGATTTTCAGTTTTGTCCAAAAACAATTGTCAAAGGGAAAATGCCTTGAGAACAGAGGCATGTCAGCTGCAGTATGTATAGCCTGCAGCATCCCCAAACCCATCTGTCCCGTGTGCTGTGGCATATCATGCAGTTTATGCCTGCAGGAACTACAAACAGGCAGCAGTGTGGTTTCCTGGCTGAATGATCACAGGCTGAACTGTGCTCCTGCTAGAGCTGGTGCTGGTGAACCTGTCAAATACAGCATCAGTTCCTATCATTGTCTCATGAGCTGTGAGTTATTGCTTTGATTATCTGTGGAGTTGCCAACTACGTGATGCTATGCAGCTTTGGGCGGTTTTCTTTTCTTTTGTGGGGTGTTATTTTTCTCTCTTTCTCTCTCTCTTTTTTTTCTTTCTTTTTTTCTTGTCCTCTGAGCTTGGAATGAGTTTATAGCCATCAATCAACAGATACCTGACAAGTTTGTCACTTGGACAGTTTAGTATTATTAATTTTATTAGATTTCTTGTTGTCTGAGACAACTTTGATGTGGTTTTATCCAGTTTCTCTCTTAACCATTTTAAGTGAAAAATGTTTACTTGGAAAACTTCTGTTCCACAATACATATCCATCACAAAAAGAGTCTAGTCAACTAATTAAATTTTGTTAAATGATTAAAGACCCTCCTAAAACAATCTCGAATTTTAAATTTAGTTCTTGCTGGGGCTTTTTTCTCCTTAAATGTGTGCTTTTCCAGGACAAATAGGAAACATGAATTATCAAAAGTGCATTTTAAAGTTGCTGAACCTCTCTAGGAAACTTTGAAATGTTTTACAGTGAAATAATTGTCCAGGTCTTCCACAGGTTTTTCTTCCACCCTACTTTTAAAGTTTCCATTCATTCCAAAAGGTTCTGAGTCAAATCATTAAGTCTTTTGCTACTTTTGTGGTAGAGATTGGTGTTTTGAAAAGACATGAATTTACCCAGATGATGAATTTAAATTTATTTGAATTCTGTTCATGTAAAAATTCATGTTAGAGACCTGCCAAAGACAGCAGTTTCACTTCTCAGTGTGCCACATCCAGTACTAGAAAAAAAGTTAACCTTATTTTCAGTCTTTGAGTTTTATGTTGGTTTTGGGTTGTTTTTGTTTAATAGAAAGGTTTAGTCTACTCCAGTGGAAAACTGGATTTCTGTTGAAGGGATTTTGTAAGGAAATGCCTTGCTTTGTAGACTTTTGAATTTCTCTCTGGGTATTGACTGGGATAGAGTTAATTTTTTCTTAGTAGAGGTTACAGTGCTCTGCTTTGGATTCAGTCTGTGAATAAAATGGATTAAATGTGGCAATAGCTAGAAAATTTTCACAATCAGATTGTCTTTATTAATCATCTGTTCATCTTCCTTTTCACATATCACAAAATTGTTGTGGCTGAATACTTTTTAACATTAAGGAGAATTTTTTCTACTGTATTACCTTTTACAAAAGCAATTTAGGATGTGATTATAGACAATGTATTTTGTGTTTGCACATGCTTTAAGGCCCCTCTCCATCGCAAAAGGAGATCATTTTGGGTTTCAATCCATCTTTGCTGTTTCTTTTTGTTTTGCAGGAAGCAGACAGGTTTTCTGCCAGAATGTGCTTTCTAGAACTGTTTTCTAGAACCTGAATGCATATATACCTCCCTTTCAGAGATGACAAAGTAATTCTGGTAATGTTCTCCCTGTGCAGAGCTCATTCCTTCACATCTATTAGTTCTTTGAATAAAACCAGGCTGTAAAACACAATTGATGCTGAAGGTACGAGTGCAGTTCTACCTCAGGCAGTAATCCTGGTCATCACACACCTCCCTGAAACAAGCTGAGGTGGATAACATATCCAGAAAAGTAGAGAAGTCAGGGCATTTCTTCCTGGCCTTTGTATTTTTTGCATGAAAAAAGGAGAAAGGTGCTGTTCAGCTGTAAATCTGTTTTCAGTTTCACAGAAACTTCAGCTCTTTTCATTACTCTAGATGTTGAAGTTGCAGTTATGTGAACTAGAGGGTTTGAACCCAAAACACATGGCAAAAAAACACAGAACAACCACAAAGTTGTGACATGATCTCTAACATACTGCACGGGGTAGCTCAGGGACAGAATAAAGACAAATTCACTGTGTCTCACAGTAAATTTGTGACAGCCTTGAGGCTAATATAGACTTCACAGATAGTTAAACTCCAAACGTCTGGAGGCAGAGTTTATCTTGCTTTTCTACTTTTTAAACATTTACCACAATGATGGCTGTAGTGACTGAGGATAACAGACCACCACTTTGTCATCCAGCAGGATCGTCTTTATTAAACACATTTGAATATTTATATGTTTCTTCTGTGTACAAGTTTTAGGATCAACTGCACAGCCAGTGATTAGGAGACTAACCTAACAGATTGCCATAACAGATGTCTTTGCTCTTTATCACTGAAAGACTCTCACATAGGTATTTGTGGCTGCAGTTGATCTTTGGTATGGGAAGAAGGTGCCTGTTAAGGTCAAAAAGGAGCAGGTCTCCTACAAAGGCCTGGCAACTGCTTTTAAGCACCTTTGAGTTTAGATCACATTAGTTTACCACAACAGAATTTCACTTCCCAACATGAATTTATTTCAGTGCATATAATGAAAATCCAAACAAATAAGCATTAATTTTTTCTAAGACTATAATTATTTTAATGAGTGTTTTACATACTTAGTAGATATAATTATATATATATATTTTTCTCTTCAAAATTGCTAAAAAAGAAGGGAAAGAACATTATGAAGAGGAAAAAAACCTGAAGTGGAAATGTTTTATTGGACCAGTTCTTGTGAGGTCCTGCTGGTCTGTTTAACTTACATAGATAGCAAAATGTGATGAAGGTTTTTTGGATGGAATTTAAGAAAGAAACTGAAAAAAACAAAGGTTGTGCTGTTCAGATGCCAAAATACAATTCTAAGTCTTGAAGACTTTTATCTCCCTGATTTTGTCTCCAGATATTTAACATCTAAGAAACAGGAATTGCATTCTTGCCTTCTGCCTTCTTTAGATTTTAAATATTTTTTCCTAGTATGAGTTGTTTAAAAGTGTTTTTTGAAGGTTTCTGGGGTAGGAGTAGCTTTTTGGAAAGAAAACCATCTTCTACATAAGCTTCTGTTGGGTCCTCAGAAAACATCTGTTCATGTCTTAGCCTTGAGGTTTCCTGTGTGGCCTTGGACAAATCATGTATGTGACTGGGTGCTGTAATGCCTTCTGAAATATGTTTAGTACCAATCTGTCTTGCCAGAAAAAATTAATGTTATATCTCTGGGGACTGTGGGACTTGCCATATATGTAGAGAAGGGTGAGAAAGAGCAAGATGAACAGTGGGTAGAGAAGAACTGGAATAATGCTTCCAACAGGAAAGAATACTCAAGACTTGATTTGAACACCACTGCAACTCTAGGGATGAACAAAGACGTTTTCTGGGTGCTAAACGAACAAAATTCAGTCCTCGCAGACAGTATGTGCCATAAGGCATTGTTCTTCATCCAAGAGCTCTGCTTTCCCTCTAAGTACTGTGAGACAGGAGCAGGCATGTGGAGGCTTAGAAAACTTAGCTGTTTCAAGTTTTCAAGGTTTTTTTCTAGTCTGTCTTCATAGCTCTGAACAATTTAAGTAATCCTCTTGTGATTTGCTTAACCTGCAGGGACAATGGTGATTAATTATGGGAACCAGATGATCAGGCTTTTAAACTTCTGTCTTTAGACAAACCTTGTGATCTTAGACAGGTAACTTGCTGCTGATTTGTTTTAATGATGATACTTTCTCACTGTTGGTCTTTATAAGCTCTTCCAATTACCTGGCAAAGTTTTGGACCTTTCTATATGTTTTGTTGTTTCAAAGCTCTTTTCATTATGCCTAAATATGGATATTTCTGTGTGCACTGTTTTCCCAGGGTTGCGAGTCAAAAGAAATAGACTAAACACTAAAAGAAGGCAGGTTTAATATAGAAGAAAAAAGTTCCAGAACAATGGAATCTTGGGATATAATGTGAAAAAAACGTTGGGACACTAAACCCCTTCATACTTCAAAAGAATGCTTGAGGTAAAAACAACATGGAGTTTTACCAACAGTATTTAGAGAACAAACATCTGCTAAGTACATGGCAAGTATACTTTCTAAATTATGTCATAACATAGATAAAATTTTTGTTCTTAGTAAAGATAGAAGTGCTTGATTTTTTTTAAGTTAATTTTTCTGAAATGCTCTTTAATCCTTCAGACAGAATCTTTATTTTGTCCTTTATAGTATTTTGGCCTACAGAGTTATTCTGGGCTTCTAGAAGAAAAGCGGTATATGTTTGGAATATAAATATTTAATACTCATTATGATGAAATTTTCATAAAAACAATATTTAGGATTTATCAGAAAATAAATTTTTGAAAGCTCTCAATGTACTTCCATAAAAAATACTAGAAAAGCAAGTGATCATTAAATCTAGTAAAAGAAAACTTTTAAATAATTATATTTGATTGTTGATTTCTTTACATAAATACCAGTAGAGGCTACTATCTATGTGGGGGTCTATATGGTTTTTGTCTATTAAAAGGGAAAGTATTTGATTCTTAAAAACTGTTCTCAGATGCCTTTAAAAAAATTGGGAGCAATAAAAAATATTATATATTTAGAAGAATATTTTACCATCTTTGTAAGAGGACAAGAGTCATCCCAAGAATTCTGAAAAAAATCATTCTCCCCTTGAAACTTCTTGCTGTTAATCTGAAAAATATTTTGTAATAGCTCAGAAATATTCTATTCAAGCCTGGAAATCAGCTTCTTTGTTATTTTTCATTTTAAATCTAACTTTTAAATTTAAAAACTCCATAAATAACATGGCTAATTTTTCTCAGAACATGCTAACATTTTCAAAGCCCTGAAATAATATCTATATGAAAAGATTAGGAAAAGAGAGATCTTCTTGAAGTCAAGGCCAAGGCTTGATGGAGCTCTTAGCAGCTCAGCCTAGTGGAAGATGCTCCTATCCATGGCAGAGGGCTGGAATGAGATAATACTTAAGATCCCTTCCAACCCAAACCTTTCTGTGACTCTACAATGCTATGAATGACAGATTTGTAAACATCCCTTTCAGTTCAGTTGAGAGAAGATACCATGTTTGTTTTAAAAGAAATCAGTGTCAGCTAACTACTTTAAACTTGGCTTCTTAATCAGATATGCATAGTCCTAGAGAAATAATATTTTAATTTCAACATTGATGAATTGAGATTGAAAATTCCAGCTATTCTAGTGCAGTAGAATTCTAGTTCCTTTTCACCTTCTCATACAAGAACATGGAAAAGAGAGCTGTAGAGGACCTGTAGGGTATCCACTTGTGTTTCTACCATATGCTTGAGAATTTTATTATGAAAGTGAAAGTAAGGGTGATGAACTTTCCATGGTTTTTTTAAGGATAAAAAATACCCTTAATATTCTTTAATAAAATAAGAACAAAATGAAAATTTTTGTTCTGCTTTTATGAATTATTGCTAGCAACTTAATAATTGATGGGCCATGTCATTGAACATAAGAAAAGGGTTTTTTCCCATTAATATAACATACATATTTATTCTTTCTTTTTCTGGAAAATAAAGACTTCTTGAATGAATCCCACCCACATTCCCTTATTAACTCATCAGAATAGACAAGAAATATATCTCCAATGGAAAGGCTGTCAAGATACTGTAATTGGGGAAATGCCACATAGAAAGAGACATTCTAATAGTCTAGATAAAGCATGAACTAGAAGTAGTAATGTTTCCGTAGCCAGTTTAAGTCAAAGAAAGTGTATATTCTTAGCGTAATTTCTAATTAACAATGATGTTGAGAATTTAAAAACTGCACCACTCTCAGAATTTTAGGATTAAGAAAGACTATTCTTTTATATTTACTCTTACTTCTGTTTACATTTAAAACAAACTTTATGAGAAGAAATCTTAAGTTAATCTTTCTTTTTCTATTTAATTCAAGAAAGTTTCCTGTAGAATATTCCCTGGAGAAATATCCAGATTCCACGTAAGTGTTTGATGAAGGTAGCAATTTGGGGTATGCAACAATAAGGAAAAAATGTCATTAAAGTTTAAAAAACCACTTTCCCCG
This sequence comes from Cisticola juncidis, assembly GCA_013400215.1. Classification (NCBI taxonomy): domain Eukaryota; kingdom Metazoa; phylum Chordata; class Aves; order Passeriformes; family Cisticolidae; genus Cisticola; species Cisticola juncidis. The sequence continues at coordinate 320,807 of VXBR01005502.1, read as the reverse complement.
ATATATCCAGAAATTATATCCTCCTATTCTTGGCAAAGAAAGCCAGGTACTAGAACCAGTTCAGACTTACAGAATTTTTTTTAAGGTTATCCACTCTATTGGATGTGGGTGACTGTCTCTCTAATTTATTAAATGTATTGTTTTATGATTCCTAGGAATGTGCAGCCAAAGTACACTGGTAAGATTTTGCACTTTTAAATCCAAGGTCCTGATCCACATCTATATAGACATTATCCTAATTTCCTATGTTTCCCCTGTTTCAGGAGTTGCATATTCATAAACATGAACAGAGGAAGAAAAGTTTGCTGAATCAAGACCTGATCTCAGATAAGAAATTTGCCTTGTATATAATTAATATTTGTACCACAAAAAATGGCATCTAGTTCCTTTAGCTAATAACAATAAATCCTCAGGTGGTAGTTAAAAATCTGGTAAACTGCAGGATTTTTTTCCCCCAGCTATCTATTAGAAATGGTGGTTCAGATAATTAATAGGGCTTGACTTTTTGTAATGTAAGTGCCCCTCAGTATTAGGTTCCATTAAAGGTGGTACTTGATAAATATTCATGGCAGTGTCTACTCATAGAGATAGGGTCACTTAGACAGAGTGTTCTATTAAAAATACATTTAATTTACTTGTAGTTGTCACCCAGTAGGTGTGAGAATTGATACTGTGACCAGTAGCCTTTGTCAGGATTCATGGGAAGAGGTCGTGGAAAATCTATTGGTCAAAATGTCAATTAATTTCCCTAATAGATTATACCTGTGAGTGCTGCAGCCCTATCTTTAAGTAAACGAATGGTCTATCTCAACAACAGACCACCTTCATGAATATTTTATTGAATGTTCTAATTGAAGTAAATTACCAAATTACAGTGTGCACATAAAGAGATGCATTGGAGGTTCCCAGAAGCAGTCAATGGGATATAATAGTGGATTAAATATAGAAGAATATAACTGTTAATGTTCTCAGGAAAAAAAGAACAAAAAAAAAGGGCAAGCTATTAAAAAACCAGATGCTGAGTTGACTATAGGCTTCCCAGAAGTTGAGACTAAGGATTTGCCTGCAATGCTGTCTCTGCAAAGAGGTGAAGAACTCCAACGCAACAATGAACAAGCTGACTCAGTGTTTCAGTCCAGTTTTTCAAGTTATTAGAAATGCCTTTGCCTGAATTAAGGTGCAAACAAGACCTTATGCCAAAGTCAACAGTATGGGTTTAATTTGATAGTAAATATGAGAGAGAGAGAGACAGAGAGCCACACAGACAGAGACAGACTAGAAGGAAGAAATATAAAAGAGGTGGGCAGGCAGAAAGAGGATGAAAGAGACAGAATAAAGAAAATATCACCACTCCATGAATCCCATCAACAGCATCCCATCCCAGCATCTTCAGCTGGTCTTCTTGGTGATGAGGTTCCCTCAAAAGGCACGAATCCATTGGATTATACTCACGCCAAGCAGGAATGACCAGGTATCTCCGCCCTGGGGAGAGGGAGCAGTTTGACACAGTCTCTTGCAGCAGAATCTGGATCTGTTGCATCACTTTGCATCATGTGCAGTGCTGTGGTGCAAGGCCTCAGAAACGAGTCTGGAGAGCATTTTGGGGGATCATTGATGGATTATGACAATGTCTCAGCCATCTCCCACATGAATGTCCTGAAGATGCAGCCTTTCTGGGGTTGGGGTTCCACAGTTCGGCTGTTTGTGTAAGGGAGGATGGGTGTTCACTGCCTCTGACCAGAGGTTATGCCACACATCTGAAACATCCTCCTCTCTCCTCAGCTGGGGGGAACTCTGTATAAACCTGGCCTCTGTGGGCTGTGGTCTCCCCCACCCCAAACCCAGCCAGGGATAATTCTTGGTGCACCTGCTGGGTTGGGCTTTACGGTGGATGCATTCTTCTCCCTCACCCTGAGATGACTGAACCATATTGTCCTATGAGGATTGAAACAGAGAGTGTCATGGAACTGATAAAGGAGCCTGGTATCTCGGGCCTGACTGAGCAAAAACTGTGGCAGACAGACACAGATAAAGGCTGCTTGGGGTAGAAGTGACCGAGAAACATGTTGTGAAACTTTTTAATGATTACCAAGTAACTGATGTCATAAAGAATGTATAACCAATGAGAAATTGTTACCAAAAATAGAACCCTATATAAGTGTCATACAAGAAAAATCCTATATAAACACCTTGTATGCTTGATAAATTTGACTTCTGATCAGAACTTGGAATGTCCCCATCTCTCAGTCACCTATATTGTCCCCTTTATTTTATCTACATGGTTTAGGTTCCAGTCAGGCATCTTCAGAGAGGGGTGGGCTTCTGTGGTTGTAGCTTCTTTACACAGTTTTTGCTATAATCAGCAAAACACCTTCATAACAAGGCATGAACCACTTCAGTCCCTGACACTCAGGTACTAGAAGATGTTTTGATATGTGGAACTCAATAATATAGCTTTGATATTTTTTGCTTTACTTGGAAGTCCAAACACACTGTTAAAATGGTGGGGAAAGGGCACCAAGCACTCTGACCTTACAGCATAAAGGAACAACTATTCCAGAATACATATTCTGGCAAGCAATGTGGAAAAGGTCATTTTTCAGTTTTGCATGTGTCAGGAACTTGTCCTTGTAGCTGTAACAAAAGGATAACATTATAATTATTCCATTTATGGAAGCACACCACACTATTGAGTTTTATGGAACTCAGTTTCACCTTTAATTGTGTCAGTGGAACTTAGATAAAATCAAGTTAAAGCAAGAATGGACAGGATTAAACAGGAAGACTCGCATAATGCCTTCTTAAACCAGATAATAAGTCTTATTGAGTTTATTTCTCCTTCCTTTTCTTAGTAAAGAAGAAGGGAATGATACAGAAATGAGAACTGTTGTCTTAGTGGTACTGCAGGAGTATTCCTAACATGTCTGGAAACAAACAATTCTTCCTGGAAATTTTCCATTCATCGGTAAGATTGTTCTAGAAATGTAAAACCTTACTCCAAATCTAACCATTTTTTTTATAACAGAACTTTACTGAAAGACATTTGGTACTTGCATATGGATGATAGAAACACCATCCAACAGCAGGAGGTAGGAGAGACAGGAGGACATGTCAAGTCAAAGGGGAAGAGTGAGGCTGCAGCAGCTCGGTGTAAGCGACATTCTGCTGCAGCTTAAGATGGTCCACAGGAGGAATGAAAGCTCCAGCATGCTGTCCCACCTGATTAACTCAGTCTCAGACCTGTTAAGAACCTATAATTAGGAAGAAATGAGTTTGTCACTGAAGCATTTTCTCAAGGACACCCATTTGAAGGATGGTCAAAGCATTCTGAGACAGAACACAAATTTCCTCTTGGTTAAGCTTGGTAAGAGCATCGAGCAACAGGACATCTAGAAAGATAAAACCACCTCTAGCCAAAATAAGAAAACTTGTATTTTAAGACACATAGATTTAAAAATGATAAAACAACTTGGAGAAACATAGTATGCTCATAAACTATTTTGAACTTCTTTAAATTGAAAATAGCATTTCCTGACTGCTAAATCAAAATTAACTACTTTCTGTGCTTATTGCTTATTAGACAGCATCACCGTTAAACCCTTTTTCCTTGAAAGACAAGAAAAGTAGCTGAAACCTAATCAGATAAAACAGAGAATTTTATGCATGGAGAGTGTCCTGGAGAAAGACATCCAAGTCCTTGTATAAGCTGGAAGAATATTTCCAACGTGTAATGTTCTGCATTCCAGGGGATAAAATAGAAGACAGAAATATCAGCAATCCTGTGGCCTTACTGAAGACTTAAAATAGAGAGGTTAGTTCATTAAAATGGTTGTACATACCTTTCTGAACCATTTTAAATAAAATATGTCATTGAGGTTTGACTTTGAGTGGTATAATTTGAGTGGCTTCAAATGCAGGAAGAAAAGATGAGTGTTTCAATCCGTAGGTACTGGAATCTTTGTTGAATGGTTTATAATCATTAATAGTTCCTTTGGCTACTGACCACTGTAACAGAGGCTAAAATTTATAGTAAATTCATATGCCAGGACTTTACATTTATAGTAAATTCATATGTCTTTCTGAGAAAAGCAAATGGTCATTTAATTTATCACACTGTGATAAATTATTTTTTCCGCCATGTTTCCAAAGAGCAATCAACTAGTTAATTTTCTGTCTCTGGTGTCAGATTAAGTTTCTTGTCTTTGTAAATGGAACAGAGCAGTTTTGAAAGAATTCTGAATTTGCAGATGGAAAAGAGATATTCAAAGTGTAGTCTCTGTCTGGACTGCTGGAAAATAAAAATTAAAAAGGGATAAAGTTTCTCTCAATCTTAGGCAGTTGCATTAAAATTAGAAAGACAAAAATATGTGATATACAGTCTACAGATAAAAATTATTAATTAATGTTGATTTTAGGTTTAAAGTTCTATAACTCAAACACTTGTTTGAGGTATCAGATGCTTTTTATTCCTCTTCATTTCTTTAGGAAATGAAGATCATGTGGTCATACTGTCAGTGTCTCCTCCCATTTTCCTGCTTATCCCCCTCCTAGCTTTTTCATCAGTTTATTTCAGATGTCTGCAGGATATAGGGATCTTGGAGATAACTGATTTCCTCTACAACTTATGAGAATAGGTGGTCAGGCAGAGGAAAGAAACTGTTAAGGAGTTCCCTCTGAAAGCTCTGACAGGTGAGAATCTTTTAATGGAGTCAGAGAACGCAGATGGATAAGTGCATTTGTAAATGCACCAGTAGTGAGAAATCAGAACCAAGAATCACAAATTTATACAAAGCTGGTTTCTATCATGAGATGAGAGGTGAGCTTGCCATTGCAAAAGGCAGGAAAATAAAGAAAAAATTAACAAGTTCAAGGTGAGCAAAGGAATAGTTGTTGCGAACACTCCTGTTAAAATACACACAAACCATTCTCAACTATATTACCCTGAGATAAAAGATAAAAAAACATAATGTCACAGCAAACAAGTAGTCTTATTCTATAATATTAATAATTCAAGCTGTTCCAAACGATTAATGTATCTGTTCTACCCAGTGTGTTAAGAAAAACTGAAGAGCCACAAATGTTAGCAGTCAGTGTCCAGACCCAAAGAGATAAAATCACTGATCTTGTATTCCTTTTCTTCCAAAAATCTCTTGCCGTTGACCATTGACCAGAGGAACTAACCATATAATCAGATATAGCTATTTGATAAAGAAAGATGTCTGAGTGAGGAGAAAGATTAACTTTAACAAATTTAAACCATTTGATTTATTGTTTAAAATGCATTTAATGACATGAGTATTAATGCTTTCATCTGTTTGGCCTTTGCTATTGATCTAGTATCACATTTTACCCATTATCTTGTAAAGTGAGATGATTTAAAAAAATTAGTGGTAGGAATAGCAAAGCTAGCAGCAAAAATGTTTTTAGTGATAAAAATGTGACAATTATTGCTTTTCCATTTAAATAATAGTTTTATGAAAATAATGTTTATTGAAAACAATCTTTCAGGATGGGGAGGGAAGAAAACAAGGCAATATAAGTCTTAACATATGAAACGAAGAAAAGGATTAAAACTTGACATATTTTTTTAAAGGATGCCGTAAAATATAAATTTGTATTTGAATAACCTTTAGCCTGAATTATTTAGTAGTTAAAAACTAAGAGCTGGATTTTAAAATGTATTTGGAAAGTGAAATATGATCTGTTGATATTTTTGCAATATTATGTGGTAACATGTGGTAACATGTTTTCCCTTAAATATTAATCAGAGGAAAGTGTGCATGTGTTTATATTTTTATGCCAAAAATTCATATATGCATTTCCTTTATAAATGGAAATGTTTGGGTAGAAGTCCTGTAAGTTATATATATAATTAAAAAACTAAGAGAATATACCTGAAAAAAGGCAATTAATGTCAAGTTTGAACAAGGTAAACATAATTAAAAATTAGAAGTTTCTAAGTAACATAATCAAAGGGTATATGAAAAAGGTAGAAGAAAGAATGTGAAATGTTGTAATCAAAATGGAAATGTTAACTCAAAAAATTTTACAATATTATCAAAGTAAGAATTAATCAAGGAGGAAATTAGAACTCTGGAGGTTTAGATGGGAGATGGGATGGTGAATGATGGGGAAATTATTGAAGTATTAAATTAATACTTTCTTAATATAATTACAAGATTTAATACTAATGGATCAATAGCTGGCAATGACTTCGTGCGTAATTCTGTGTAAGTGCAGCTAGGCTTGTTTTCACTTCTCATCCCAACATAGTTAGATTTGCAGATGAGTTAGATTTGAATCTTGTTAACTATTTTTTAAGCTTGTCAAAAACACAGACTGGAGACAGGCCCTTTCTACCACTGCAATGTTTATTAAATTTGTACCATGTTTGTTTAATGCACATGGTTCTCTGATATCCCTAGAGAAAATGTTTTACCTATCAGTGCTGCTGTTAACTTCTGGACACTATAAAGGAAAGTAAGTAGAGAGGATTGCACTGACATTTTCCTGCCCCTATTTTTTTTTTGCATAGTGTAAATAAACAAACACTTTTCTTTATGTTTAAAACTGCTGAAGTCAAAGAGTAGACACTCCATTGGTTTCAGCTGCCTTTGATAGGACTACTGAAAATATAAGCCAGGGAAAGAAACTGAAATAACTGAAATGCTTTTTCTTTAAAAAACTTAAAGAATTCTTCTCAAAAGAAAGCCAGTAAATGAAGCAGATACTCAGATGATATTTAAAAATATCAAGTTTGTTTGGAATACTTTAATTGTACTGTCAGTTCCATAGATGGCAAATAGCTATTGAAATCATATTTCAGAGAATTAGGACTCAAATCTGATACAGAAATGATCACATCTCATGTCTCCTTTAAAGATTTCTATGCTCGTATTCTACATGGACAATGGGAAGGCCAGATACAATCCTTCTGTACTGTCAGAAATAACAAAGCAGATCTAAGTATGCAGGGATTTCATCTTTCACAGACTAGAATTTTAATCAGTCTAATATATGTGTAACTAAGGAATGGTTTCTCTGGGTATTTTTCCTTAACTATTTTTAGAACTATATCCTCATTCATCAGTCAGCCATTTAGTCCTTAAACAGTCCAATCAAATTATAATTAACCTTTCAAACTAAACATGAGACTAATTGAACCTCATTCTCAGGTCTGGCAATAAAACTTGGGACTGGAAAGGTGTTGATCCCCTGCAAGCAAATGCAGGCAGGGCTTCAGCACTCTACTGGCTGCCATGGTCTCCCTTGGCAGAGGCCTTCATTGTCCTGAGTAGCTGTGTGTAGATTTCGACATCATTTTCCTTCTGCTCCAGCAGACCTTGATCCTGGCAGCAGACTTACCTGAGGTTTCAGCAGTGCTCCCTGCCAGAGCGATCTAGAGGTTCACAGCCTTTAGTGATAGTGCCAGTCTGACTAAGAGAGGGAAAAACATACATACATACATACATAGGATATTTTCCAAGTTTGATAGTAAGTGTTAATTTGTTTGTTTGTTGGAGGTTTTTGCTTCTTGTTTCTGTTTTTCTTTACACTTTTTAGTTGTTTATTATATAAAGATCTATTTTTTAAATTAATACATGATTGGTTTACATATCAATCTCAATGGCCTTGTAATGTTTGCAGGGTCTAATTTCTTCTATCTCTTAGCTGAAATATTTACTTAGAAACTTTCCTCATAAATAGTAAAATTCCATTTTCCTGGCATTTTAAATGCTTCCTTTCAGAGATGCTGGACAGATTCTCACAGGAATGCCAGGAGTACACAGAAAACACACATTCCACTCTGTGATACATCTACTCTAATGCATCCCACTTAGCAACTTCACATTTCTACATGGCAATGACTATCTAACCAAACTGTTCTCCAAAAACCACTACCATCAAACAGAGAAAAAAAACCCCAACAAACCAAACATTTCCTCTTATGCCCATAGAGAGACCTAACACTCTAATTATTAAAGAACACATGGGTATCACATGAAACTTAGAGCCACTGAATTATAAAATATTAAGGGGTTGGAATGAACCTTAAAGATTATCTACTCCCCAACCCCCTGCCATGGGCAGGGACACCTGCCACTAGATCAGGTTGTTCAAGGCCTTATCCAGCCAGGCCTTGAACAGTGCCAGGGTTGAGGCATCCAAAACCTCTCTGGGCAACCTGCTCCTGTCTCACCACCCTCACAGTAAAAATATTCCTTCTTACTATTGAACCCTCTTTCAGTTCATACCCATTAATCCTTGTCTTATCAGCTATTCATCAAATGTATCAAATTAATGTTTCCTTCACTCACAGATTCCAGAAGTCATTGTCCCGTTTGCAGAGCTTTTGCTCTATACAGTGTAACAAAGTTTTGCTCATTGCCAAAATCACTGGTCAGGCTCTATGCTTTAAGTTGAATGTGTCTGGTTTAATTTAATACTCTGGTAATAAATATTTAAATATTTGATCTAATCCTCAAATCATTCCCCAACAATGTGTCAAGTCATAATTACAAAAATATATTTATCTTTACTTCAACCTTATTTATAAATGAGCAAACTAAGCATCAATAGTGAAGTCTGTGGGTTCATCCATATTTTTTACATAGCATGAATATGTAGCATCCCTAAAGGATACATGCTTGTAACATATCCACAAAACAGAGATACAGAGAAAGGACTGGGATAGATGCAGGACACATAGATACATTACTGTGGCAGAAGATGTGAAAGAGCCTTCTCGGCAGATGGGAGTTAACAGCCAATGTAGATCCATCTGGCTTGGTAATAAGCTGTTAATTGGAGAATACTTAAGGAGAGTTAAGGATGTCTTAACATCATGTATATGTGTGCAGTGAATTGTAGTGAAGACACTGCTACTGTACTGTAAACTACTGTAAACTTCAGTCCAAGGACTGTGATCAATTGCTTATATGCAGTACTGTATTGTCATGTGCTTGCCCAGCACCAGGACTACTTTCTGTCTTGGGTTCCAGTATTTTTGTACTATTGACAGTGCCAGATGAGATATTCAATTCCAAATTATTTGCAGTAATATTAATTATCACTTGTACAAATAAATACCTTTAGGATTTTGCATTTATGTTAAATGACAATGTCAGAAACTACTTTACTCCACACACTAATTACGAATTTTTTCACTAAAATGATTTTTTTTTGAAATTCAGAGCTAATGTCATCTTTGCTAGTTCATCTTTAGCAACAACTTTCATCAAGATGTTAAGAATGTTACTAGAATTAGAACTTTTGTATCCTCTCTGGTCTTACCTTTTCACACAAGTCCCTATCACGTTTTATTCCTAAACACAACTGGTCATTAGTTCGCAAAATTGGATTGCAGCTGCTAATTTAAATCCACAGTCTGAATGAGGCTTTTGAAGTCTTTTCCAGTTCTTGGCCCATCTGATACTGTCCCCAAACAGGAATTGGTCTTGTTATCTGTTGTAGAAAACATGATGGACAGATAATATCAAATATGTAAATAAATCCAGTGATACAGTGCTAAAATGAATCCTGAATCTTCAAGAAAATTATCTTGGTAGAGGAAGTTCTTTTTTAATCCATGAAGCAAAGTTAAAAAATTGGAATTATCAAAATAATCAACATGGTATTCTAGATCTTTTTTTTTTTTAAATTAGAAATGTACTTAGAAAGAGTTAGTTTATGTGAAAAAATAAAGAAAAATTATTATAGTCCAATTAGGAACCTATGAAATGAGGTAAGGTTTACTATTTAGCATTTTACAACCTTCCTTTCAAAAGTAGATTAAGACAGTAGTCAGATGGGAACAGTCTTTGAAATTTGTAACCTGTTTGAATAGTCTAAAATAATTGGACTCCATTATAAATATGAAGTGCTTGATGTGTGAATCATTAGCAGTCTCATAGTTCGAGCATATGCACTAAAAATTATGATGAGTTATCAAAACTACCAAGTCAATATTAATCCAGAGTTTAGACAAATATTGTAATAGGATTTGCACATTTAAGGGGCAAATTATCCTTTCAGTATGTGCTCTGTGTATCTAGGGTATTAATATTGATCTGCATTGAAAGAGAAATACAGCCATAACCACAGTTACATGGAAGAGTCAAATCCATATATGACATGAAATTATAAAAATATTCATAATTTTTCCATAAAATGAAAATCAAATTTTAATGTAGTCTATAAAAGAACTAAATTATGCCAAAGAAAAAAAATTGTGGTTGTGGGAGGGGTTTTATTATTTTTTATTTTTGCTTCTTTCTATCTTCATGGGTAATTTCTGTTCCTTTAATGTCAACGCTTATTTACATTAATCACAGATCTTAATCTTTATGTAGTACATATACAGCTGAATTATAGTACTGGTACACATAGGTGGTGAAAATAATTCTGTACCGAGTAGTTACTGTGACAGCAGGCTTGCTCTTCCTCTTTTTGTAGGGACTTTCCCATTTCCCCCAGCCATTATAAGCTATTGTAAGAGAAAAGGCGGATGAGTTTGACCATCTTGCAAGAGAATGTAGTGAAAGAACAAGGGGGAATGGTCTCAGATGGAAAGAGAGTAGGTGAAGGGATTTAGTATTTAACTTATGTCTCCTAAAAGAGGGAGAAGTTTGCATTCTGTTAGGTTTAAAGAAAAGAAAAGAAAATCTTGTGCCTCACTTTCTGTAGATCAGAAATCTCTGTCTGAAATTAAATTTTTTCCATTATAAGCATACCTCTGCAAAAAAATCCTTCGTATAGGATTGTGTCTCAATGTGAAGTTGTTTTGCATAGAAAGAGTAAACAGAAATTTCATAGAAATATATATTTACATTTATATAAATAAATTTACATAAACATATATATTTACATTTAAAAATTACTTTTTCTGAAACAGATGTTTTGCAAATATGTTTCTGTCTATGTTTGGAAGTTAAAGCATGATTTGACATGTAAGAAAAAAATTCTTCTTTCACCAATATTTCATACACAGAATATTGAAAAAAATATCCTATTGAAACTGAGCCTTTGAATTTTCTGTCTCTAAACTGTCAAGATTTTTACAAATGTGAAAATCAAAATTTTATCTTTTAGTACTCTATGATTGAAGAAGGGCTTTAGAAGAAAAAATTACTTCCAGTCATTTGTCTCCTTGAAGCCTGAGCCTAGATATGATAAAGAGCCCAAGTAACTAGATTTTTTTCTCTTCCCAGAAAGAGAAGTTTGAAAGATATAGAGAACATGGAATTTTTACTAGTTCTATCCTAACCTCCTGGTATTGTTGCTAGGCAGATGTCTGATTTCACTGATTATCTGATTTATCTGTAAAAGCAGAATTCATTGACTTCTATATCTCTAGTGATTTTCATTTGGCTGCAAATCAATATAGACACAGAGCTGAGCTTGGGACCCTTGGAACTAGTGATTTTACTGTATTTGCATAAATCTGATGGTTGAGACATCTGCAGAAAACTCTGAAGAGGGGTGCAGAGATTACAGGAAAGTGAAGGGAAAATGTATAAGAAAGGCAATCTGCAACATGGTGACTATCCTGATCAGAGGGTTGCTCTTCAATCAGCACTATTTAGAATACAGAGAACTTCCAAAAATGTCTTGTACTGCATTTTTCCCCCAGAAAATTTGATGTGCATCTTTTCACTCATGAAAATAGCTGAAGGAAACTTGGTAACAAGTGCACACTTTAAACTTTTAGCTGGAAAATGAAAATGCCTGGTTGCATCCTTTTGGCACTCACCTTTCTGGTATTTGTAGATATTGGTAAGGGACACTTGTTCCTCCATTCCAGAGCCTTCTCTGCTAAGGCTAAGCACCTCCAGCTCTCTCAGCCTTTCTTTACAGGAAAGATGTTCCAGTTTCTTATAATTTCTGTGGCCCTTTGTTGGATTCTCTGCAGAATGTCTGTGTCTCTCTTGCAATGAGGAGCTCAGAATTGGATACAGCACTCCAGCTGTGGCCTCACAAGAGCTGAGTAGAGAAGACTCACCTCCCTCCACCTGCTGGTAACTACTAGTTTATCCTAGAATATCATCATTATCCTTGTTAATGGCAAGGGAACGTTATGGTTTGTGTCCAATCTGATGTTCACCAGGCCCATGCCCAGGTCCTTTTCTGCCAAGCTTATTTATAGCTGAGTGGTTCTCAGCATATAATCATGCATGGCATTGTTCCTTCCCAGGTGCAGGACTTTCACCTTCCCCTCTTTGAGCTACTCTGCATTAAAGCTTGTTATTTAGACTCCCCTATGCCTTTTCACTGGGAAGGAGATGCCAAAATATTGCCATTGATTTAAATGTTCTGTTTCTGGCTTGTGTTCGCAGACAGCCCCAGTACAGATCCAAAGATAGCAGAGTTTAAAGCAGCATATGCTCCTGCTCACACACACTGGATGGGTATCAGGAGGATCACCCCTGAAAAGGAGATATTTTTCTCCTCTGTACCAAAGTCTGTAACCATATGCCCTGTGAGCTTCAGTAAATTAAATCTGATAGTATCCTGGGGAGAAATTGCCTTACTTGTCACGTTGTCTTACTGTGATCTCCTGCCTGGCTTGCTAATTTGCAGAAGCAGAGGGAATCTGTCTCCTAGGGCTCATGGAAAAACATTAAGTGGCATGATGAGACACCAGCCAAAACTTCCATCTTCTCTCTTCCTTGGGAAACACAGCTTATGTGAACAGCGGAAACAGAGGACAAGCAAAACAGTCATGCTTCTATATAGAAACATCCCAAAATGGGTTATTCAAAGTAATGATTTATCTGAATAACTTCACAAAGAAGTAATTTTGCAATTACTGGTATTGCTTCATGATATGAAAAATCTCTGATGTAAGATAAAAGAGTTGATCAAGTTGTGGAGAATGAAAATCAAATTCTTGAAAATTAATCTTTAATTTGTTGATATCGTTCTGTTTGTATTTCAGGTTCTTTCAGTGGGACTATTATTATTTTAAAATAAACAGACTTACAAGCTTCCTGCAAGTCTGAGGTAATTAGAAGACAGAATAAACTGGTTTATTCCTTTGATAACAGGTTGGGTTTTTTTTAAATAGAATAAGCCAATCTTTATCCTTAAGATGAAGTAAAAAACATTATTGTAAATTTTGCAGACAAAAATGTTACATTAGTTTTCATATCATATCTCTATAGAGTATTTCTTAGTTGCCTTCTAGAGTATTTTAGCTGTTGGGAGAACAAAGAAAACAGCAGCAATCTTAAAAGTACTGCTGCAATACTAAATATTAACCTTTCTAAATATTTCATCCTGTATCCAAAAAGGCAAGATTTTTTTTTTAAATAAACCAGTAGATTCTTTGATCATTTAATTAGCCATTAGAATTTAGGGGCTTTAATTTTTATAATATTTCTGAATATTGTCAATATGCTAATGAATCAGTTAAATACATCCTTTTTATCTGTAGATGTCTATTTACATTAATTTTACATAAAAAGCTCCTGAAGTGCTTCCACCTATTTCCAGAAAGGTCTGGAAGAGTGGACTGTGCATGAGAACTGATTTGTATAGAGAAAGTGAAACTTGTCTCCAGGGCAGGGTCCATAAAAAAGTTCCCACATGAAGTCCAGGCATTTGTGCAGCTCAGGACTCTGGACACTCCATCATCTGGAACAAGGCTGGAGCCAAAACTGGTGAGCATTCTTGCTTCCTTCTGTCCCTTCCTTCCTCTCTCCCTCCCTTCCCTTCCTCCCTCCTTCCCTTCCCTCTCTTTCCTCCCTTCCTCCTTTCCTTTTTTCTTCCTTTTTTCTTCCTTTCTTCTCTCTCCCTCTCTCTCTTCAATCACTCTCTCTTCTTTTTCACCCTACCCCTTATTCAAAATACATAACCAAGCCTTTATACTATAAGGGACTAACATACCAGTTTCCACTGTATGTAATTTACTAATATAATTTTATACATTTTTGTGGACTCTCTGAATTTTCTTGCTCTTTTTTTGACCATGAGTATCTGCACACCTTGTTGCTCCCTTTCCCTTCAGGGTTGGCCATCACACCACACTGATAAACAATTAAAGAAAGACCATGTAAGTCTCCATTTTCTTAACAGTTTTGGCGAATTTAATTTTTTTTGATAGAATCATAAGAGCCTACATTTTTTCTAATGACCCAAACTAGATGAGGTAGATATTTATAGGTTCAAGCAGTAGCAACTTTACACTGAACTCTGAGTCTAAATACTCAGTTTAAAGCTGCCCTACTATCTTCAGCATTTATTAAAACTATATTCTTGTAAACAGTGTGAGTGCTTTTTCACCAGCAACTCAACATAGGTTAGTACAGCTATTCCACAATTTAATCCATCAAATGTTAATATTTTCTGGAGAAGCAAAAAAGAATTAAGTAGGATGACAGAATAATTATTAAAAAGAAAAAAATATCTAAGATCTCAATCAACTGAAGTTTCTTCTCTTTGTTGAATCATGTTCTTTGGACTTCTGTGGATTGCTGACTAACTCCTCTGCTCACTACAAGATTTAACAAGAGCTCTTGCTCAGAGCTCTTTCCAACCTAACCTTGAACACTCCCATGTCTGGATGGAGTTGTGAGTAACTGGTCTAGTAGAAGGTTCCCCTGCCCATGGCAGGTGAGTTGGAACTAGGTGAGCTTTAAGGTCCCTTCCAACCCAAATCATTCTATGATTCTCAAATTTTTCCCACATTTGGAGACATATTTATTTCCATTTGTTCACTGTGTTGAAACCCATTTAAATAAGAAAAAAACAAAATTCCCTTTAGTGTAAAAAATTCCCTCAGTTCTGGAAACCCGAGAGCTTCATTTGTGGATCAGAACTTTGTTTTCTGTAACAAAACAGACTTGTATTGCAACATGAACTAGAACATGTAACTATTATACACCAGACGTGAATTCAATTGAGTGCAGACAAACCTTCATATAGGGGAAACTTGATCTCTTTAGAAGAATACAGTATCTTTTTCATGGTCTTATTTCTTGTTTGGGCTTTGCCTTGAAAGAGTGAAAGAACTTATGAAAGACTAATATTATTATAATGAGTGATATTATCAGTATCTAAGGTATCTAGTAGAGAAAATGTAATAAAGAGTAGAATTTTCTTTCTTGTGTCTTGTTTCTCATAAGGTAGTAATTTAATATGTGTGGAAAATGGAAAAGTTACGTAAATACATAAAATAGAGGAAAACAAGAAAAAATAAAAAATGCCAAAATATAATCCTCATAAAAGCACAAAGTTGTATTGATAGTGAGATATTTTAAATAACCAGTGAAGAACAACTTTTGCACTTTCTAGGATATTTTAAAATTGCATGAATACAAGAACACTGTAAACTGTATCATTAACCCAGCATAAGCCTCATAACACAATTTATTAAAAAAATAGCTGTTATACAATTCTAGAAAATGTAACTGTGGTTTAACATGATTTGCATCCCGCTGGAGTATGGGCTTTCTCAGATCACAGAGAAAACCAGCTTGAATTTTCTGTGTGTTAAAACAGCTTTTTTATCCATCACTGCTATCTTTCTGTTTTTCAATAAAGTATTGTCTGTGTTTTGCTGCAAATGCATGGCTTCAAGAATTGATTGTTCTTTTGTTGCTTTTTATTGCCTTGATACTGCAAGGCTTTTTATGTCTGAATCTATTCTAGGTGCTAAAAAATATTGGAGCTTAACTTATTTTTTAAAAAGACTGCTTCAGAAAAATTTCAGGACATACCAGCTGAACATATCTGACCATTTGTACAAAGAGTTTACCTTACTCAGGCATCAAGGGTACTATATTCTGAGAGTGCCATCTTTTTCCTCAACATCCTCCCACTCTGGTCTTCCCCCAAAACCAAAACTCAAAGAAAGAATAAAAAACTGGATACACATATATATTTTAAAATAGTCATGCAAAAATTTTCAGAGTTTTTCCACAAAAACACTTATTTCTGTCACTTCAAAGTACTAACTTTGAAGAGTATTGAGTTTACATTAAAGGACTAAAAGTTTTAGGGTTTAAGTGACATTTTCATATAATTAAATATAAACAATATATTCAATTTTTCATGTGCTGAAAACATTATGAACAAACCAAAGCATATTAATTAAATTCCAATCCAGCTGGTGTGTCTAACAAAAAATAATCCAAAACAAGCAAAAGTTTTTTAAGTTTTACTGTTTCATAAAAGAATATATAGGCTTTCAATTTCAGAATGACTTTTGGTCTTTGAAATTCAAATATAAATTTAAAATTAAATCTATTATAAACCAGACCTACAAAAATACTGCTTTTTGTGTCAAATCAATCACTAAATTGTGTGAAACACTAAAATTAGGGTTTCACATAGTTCCATTACTCATAAGCATTGTGTATCATGATGATTTATTTTAGTTTTGACTAACAGGATTTCTCCCTTTTTTTTCTGGAGTGTCTATCACCATGTACTGTGTCAATGCCCTATCTCAATTTTCTGTTTTACATAATGAAAAAATACTGTAGGTCTCAGTGTCGCATAATGAAGAATGAAAAGGTGTTTTAAGTAATTCGCAATTATTTCATTTCATTTCAACAATTTGCTTTCAATTGTAATTTTCCTTTTGTATTCATTACACATTGTAAGAAATAAGTGTATAACCAAGTCTCAAATCTTAGGCTGAAGGGTGGTAATGTATGGAAACACAGTGATTCAGGTCCCCTTGATTATATGTACAAAGCTCATGGCTCCTGGTAGAACTCTTCTGCGTTTCCTTAAGTGTTCATTTAATCTAACATTTTCAGATTTATGTCCAGCAGAAGGGCTTTGGGGCCAAGGTGTTCCTTTCTCCATAATGTCCTTAAATCATGGGGACTGCTGGGTACCTTCATGTGGGAGTTGTAACATATTTCCTAGTGAAAGAGCAAAAGCTGTCCTAAGAGTGAACTGGAATTGTCACACTCTTTTTAGAGCTGAAGTGCTAGCAAAAATGATCCTGTTGGAAGCTCAGACCTACAATCTTCCACTTGAAGTCTCATATGAGTTTTGAAGGGATTTAGCTGCTTCACCTACATGAAATTAGCCTTCTTGGATAAGGCACACACCAACAGGTACTCACAAGTTGGTGTACTGAGCTACATTAAATAAAAAACAACTTTTGGTTGTACCAAACTAGTGTTGGTAGAAACATAAAGATGGGTGATTTGATTGCTTTGTTGGCAGCTGGATAGTTCTGATACAATCCCAGTGTGATTTGTTACAGCTGTACCAATAAAAGCACAGAAATTTCACTAAGTTTACCAGAAGTTGGTAAGGGATACACAACAGCCTCTCTGCTCAGCCTATGACCCCCAAACCTGGCTCCCATGAGGGGGAAGAGGAAAGTGCAGGTGTTAGGATGCTTTTCTGCACTCAGAAACAGGGCAGGAGGGATGTAGTGCCCTTAGGGATCTGCCTTCTTTTCAAACCCATTCTGCTTCCCATGCCTGGGGGCAGGACAATCTCTACAATTTAAGATGAAGACCCTGTGCAGGATGGAAGCTGCCAAAATGCTTTTGGCAGAGTTGTCATGAGCACCTTTCTTCTCTAAATGTGTACTTCCCTCTTTGCTGGGACTTCTAGTAGAAAATGAGTCCATGACTATGTGTTGTATCACCTGTGCAACTACACTGTCCAGGGTTTCTGTGGGCAGATGAACAAACCACCAGATCTTTGATCTCTAGTCACATAAGCAAAATGTGTGTGGGTTTTGAGGAGTCTTTACTTCAATTTTACTTTGTTTTTTTTAGATATTAATCAAGACGTATTTTTAAAGACAGCTGCCTGAATTCTGCTGAAATATCGTCTACTCTGTAAGGCTGGTAATTCATCCCTAACTGGATTCATTAGGTAAAAGGAATATTGTTAAGATGTGAGAAAATATATAAGCAGATTATAGGGAAACTTAAGCTCAATAGCCATTTTTAATGTTGTTTTATTTCATTTTTTGAGGACATTCTGAAATTCAGAATAAATGAGGAAATGACAGCCTGTGATTATTTTTACATATTTATAACGTATGTATATCTATATAAATTGTATAAATGTTACCTTAGAAAACACTTATTTTTTAATTCCACACTCTGTATGTGTACTAGTGAGAACTTGTTGAGATAACAACTGATTGAATAATGTAATTGCTCAACCATTAGCTTGACTTGAAACAAGTTATAAATTCAGACTTGAATTATTTCTTTTAACAAAAATTTCAGGCAGTCATGAAGTATATATTAAGCAAGCAACAGTAATTATCAAATAATTGTCAGTATATACTCCTAAAGTATGCTGCTGTTTATTTTGGAACCTTATTAATTTAGAGCACATTTTCTTCTTTTTTTATAATAATTGCATTATTATAATTATAATTTTCTTGAATACGTTCAGGAAAATACAAAAGCAGTGCTTTAATAAGAATTCCATTACATATTTACAGCACCATAATTTAGCTATATAAGAGAAAGTATTTCTTAAAGCATATATCCAAATTATGGTTGGTTATTTTCCAATGGAAAAGGTCTCTGTGGGTAATATTTTTCCTTTCTCATTTTCCCTAATTACTTTTTTGCTTCATAAGGTTTTGTGCTTGAATCATTTAAAGACTTTATTTACAATGCAGATATTTTAGATTTGCTTTTGTTGCCATGTCAGTGCTTCAGTATTGGACATTTTCTTGAATATTTTTGGGGACAAGGCATTTTGGAGAGAAATACATTCACATAATGGACAAATTATGAGTTGTAAAAGTCAGACAATGACTTTGCAACAATGAACAAAAGTGCAACCAATAGACCTTTTGAATCATAGAAATCTTGTTTGGAAGAGTTATCTGGAGACCATCCAGTCCACCCTCCTGCCCGAAGCAGGACTAATTGATACTACAACAGGGTAATTTCTTTTATTTCACAATTTCTTCATCGTTGTGCTTGAGGGGAAGTGAGTTTTGCAGGAAAGCTGAGGTCAAACCAATGAGTGGCCAGGTTTGAATGTTGACACCTTTGGTGGCCACTAAGATGTTGGATACGCCTCTGAGGACACCAGGGGTTAAAAGCAAGGATTTCCCACAGGGACTTCCTCTTTTCCTGGCTCTGCATTTGGAGAGGAGTGTCCTTCTCCTCTCCCCTGCCCAGGCTTGGCTAGGAGGGAGGTGGGTCTGGCTGAGGGAGGCGTGGGCCCCAGTGGGGGGAACAGAGAGAGAGCCAGAATGGAGCTGGACCAGCTCTATCTAGGATGGAGGGGTGGAGAACTTTGGAAGTGCCCTCCGTCCCCTTCCCCATCCCCCCGTCCCGTCTTCCCCCTGCCCAGGGAGAAGGTGCCGGGCTGGAGCTGCATGTGGGAGCTGCAGTGCCTGCAACTGCCTGAGCCTGACCTTGCTGGGAGATAAAAGCTTTTAACTCTTTCTAAGGCGGAGGAAAGCTATCCCTAGACACTGAATTCTCATGACTGGTGGGTTTAGAAGAGAGAGGACAGCCTGGGACCGAGATGGTAATGGGAGATGAAAAGAACTCCCTTCGATTGCCAGAGTGAAGAGGAGTGGCCTTTTGGGCTGGACTTTTCCTGTGTAATGCGTANCCCAGGGTTGTTGAGGGATTAAGCAAGTGGATGAGGGTAATGTGCTGGTGTCAACTGTGTGAGCATGTATGGGATGGATATTGGGGGGAGGAGAAGAAGTGTTCTGGGAGGTTTTCATTTCTGCTTTTGTGTGGTTGGATTTTTCTTTTCTTTTCTATTGTCCGTTGTCATGTAGTTTAATAAATTGTCTTTCTATTTCAAGTTCTAGGCCTGCTCTGCCCTGTTCTTAACCACATCTCACAGTAGTTCATTAGGTAAAATATACACTCATGGGTCCATTGGCATTTTGTCCAGTGTCAACCCATGACAATTGCAAAATACTTTCCCTGATTTCCAGTCTGAACCTCTCCAAGCACAGTTTGTGGCCATTTCCCCTTGTTGCACTTTGAGAAGAGTTTGCCTCCATCATCTCTCTAGTAGGACATGTGCTGAATCACTCTGGCAATCCCAGTAGCTCTCCAAAGGCTTCCTGATAGTTTCTCAACATTCCTTTTGAACTGCTGGTGTTTCAAAGCAGTATTCTAAAGGCAGATTCAGCAGTAACCTGAAGGAGGCAATATTTTCCCCAAGAAGTACTAGCTGTGTAATATAGCCCAGAATTCAGTCTGCTCTGTTTGTGAAAGGAGACCACACCAGGCCCATATTCAGCCCAGTATTCACTGTAATCTTCATGCCCCTTTTTTCTCAGCCTGTCAGTTCCCAGATGCTGGGTTATTCTGTTTCAAGTATAGACTTTCAGATTTCTTACTGCTGAACTTCATTAAATTAGTTCAGACCTCAAGTTTACCAAGGTCCCCATGAAGTGAAGCTCTGCTGTTTATTCTCAGCTTTTCCCCATAATTCAGTGTTGTCTAGAGATGAAATGTAAATGTCATGGATGAACATGTCGAATATGATTGCACTCTGCACCATCCTCTGTTCGTTGCCATCTGCCAGCTGAACATGAGATTTTGGTTGAGACCACCAAGCCCAGGGGTCCAGCCCGATTCCAGTGCAATTGCTAGCTGGCACTTCATATTCCAAATGAGAGCTGCAGAAGACGAAGCCTTACTGAACTGAGGGTATGTCCTCTACACTGTACATTCCTTATCTACTGTTAGGCAGTAACCACTGCTCTCCCCACAAACCCAGAGGGAGAAAAAAGCTTTTCCATTTGCAAGGCCATGGGGTATTTGTACCACTGAATTAATCCAGAATGGAGAAAAGTATGTGTTTTCAGGCTAGATCAATTCACTATTCTTTTCTATACAGTACTTGTTAAAAAAACTCAAAGAATGGTGGAAAGTCAAGGCTGTAACTCAAAGAATGGTGGAAAGTCAAGGCTGTGACTCAAAATTCCATGCCTAGAAGAATGAAATAAAACAATACCACAAATTACCAGTTTCTCAAAGGAATCATGGATGGATTGGACCATTGGCCCAGCTAGCTACTATTTTAACCTACCTTTTCATATGGCTTCCTTGCACATCACAGAGGGATGGGAATGAGCTCCATATATGCTTTGCACTCATGCAAGAACACAGACTGTCTCCTGGGCTATAGTCATTAAAATTACTGTTACATTATAAATTACTTTGGAATACTAGAGTTTTATACTTGTAATTTATCATCACATGATACCTGACTATTCATCTGACAACTTCACCCCACTGTTTGAGATCTGGCTATAGTCAGATCTCACTCAGATGGGATCAATGACAAACCACATCAGGAGTCAAATACCCATTCCTAAAGGATTTTATTATTAAAAGAAAATATCAAAGAAAGAGAAGCCACAAAAATAAAAGTGCATTATTTGGAAGGTATTAGAGAAAAATCTTATGTCTGTGAGACATGGCATAGCCTTTTCTTGGAATATATGTAGCTTCATAGGTGACATTTTTGGGTTCTTTTGGTATACCCAAGCACAAAGGAAAAAGAAAGGTTTGGAGGTGAAAGGTTTAATTCACTCAAGAAATCTAACGGAAAAGCTTTAAAATAGTTGTGTACTTCTGAGTGTTGTGGCTTTCTGCCAAACCCATAAAAGAGGGTTGTGGTATTTTTGTTCTGTCCATAAAAAAGTGAGGTATGAAATGTTTGACCTTGCTAGTTCCCCCGCTTCTTTTCTTTATTTTGAAAAAAAGAACTATGAAAAACAATATAAAAAAAAATTCTCAGACTCATGAAAAGCATACTTTTGAAGCAGAATTCTTGTAAATTTTGGGCAGGTTTTCTTATTTACATAATTTCTCAGTCTAATGTATACTTTTGATTGTTCTGGAGTTGTAAATATTAAAACCAACAGCAATAAACACAGATAATAAAAAAAGCAATTTTTTAAAAATTCTCTCATCCAGTGCAGAATTTGCACACAATTCCTTTTTAGAAATTCTTTAATTGTGTGATCAGGCAGTCAGCTTGTCACATTTAACATGCACATTATAATATATCCTCAACTGCCTCTGAATATAGAATGATTTTTTTTTGTTTTAGTTGTTTGTTTAGTTTAATATTAATTGCTTTCTATTTTGCTATATTATGTAGTTGGTGGCTTTATGATACAGATGTAATTGTTTATTAATTGTTCAATAGCTTTTTTTGTCTGACCTTGTGTCATTTGTGTTGGTTTTTGGAACTGAAATAAATTTCTCTCGGTGCTGAGTGAGCAAGGAGTAGTGAGAGGGCAAAGAACCGCTGAAAATCCATTGTCTTTGGCCTGTTTTCAAATGACAGCTTTCTTTATTGACCATACATTTTACAAAGACATAAGCACTCTCCCATTTTTCAAAGTTCCAAGTCCCCTGAACCTTAAAAGAGGCCTTAAAACGGGCTCAGATTTCCAAGTACTTTAAGAACATTTTGAAAATGTAAGGTCCTTTGTTTTATCCAAATACTTACAAGTACAAACAGATTTACAGATTTCTGTATTCCAACTTGAAAACATCTGAAAGGTAGTATAAATAGATTCCTCCTTGTTCAAATGTGTCTAGAGAAAATAAAACACAGAGAAGTTTTTTAACTCTACAGGAAATCTGGTTTTGAACAAGAAAGAGAATAAGACGGCGCAATCAGCAAACAGGTACTCTGTATACATGCGAGAGACTTGACAGCAGTATCAAAAGATGAAGTTTCCTCTGTTATTGATGAACTTTAAATCACTAGATATATTTAGATATATTTGTGTTCAATTTGTGCATTCACCATGACTATGGTACTATTACATGGGTCAGGAGTAGATGCATTACATTGGTTTTTCTATCCTTGATATAATTTAGAATTTTCTAACACACCACTCAGGTGAGGGGAGCACTGGCACATCCATAGTTTTTAATGTAGTATTTAAATAAAAAACTAATAAGAAGCTGGAATTTCAACTACTTACATATTAGGCAAAATGATCTAGTATAAAATAAATCACAGAATGTGACACATATTTCAATTTTAAGACAGAACCAATAGACACTGGAACATCTGAATTGGTGGAAAAGTACTACTCTTTTTATGAACCTACACTTAAATCCCACTATATGAACACCTGTTCTTGCTACAGTTTCCAGCTTAATGAGTTTAGGGAGGCTTGGGTCTCTGAATTGAGAGTACCTGTATCATTTTGACATTTAATTTTGCTTGTCTTTTATAAGTGTCTTGTAAAACAAGAGAATGATTTAGCATCTCTTATCTCCTAACATCTGTCTCCATTAGCCATTGTTAAATGTATACACAATACATTAAATTTCAGATTATTTTTCTCCTCTTAAATCACAAATAGATTTAATTACTGATGAGAAGTTCTTACCATAACAATTGCTCATTGAAGATTTAATGAGTTCTCACATGGATTTACCAAGTGTGCTGGTTTGAAAGCAAAACCAGTGAGAGACTCCAAGTCAGAAATACAGTTTAATAGGAGACAGAGGAAAAAAAAAATAAATTAAATAAAATAAAAGCAATAGTACAAAAGACCACTGGCAGATTCAGACTACAACCTGATACCCTGTTAGTTAGGGTGCTGGTAGCAGTCCAGATGAAGAAGTCCTGTTGAAGCAGTGATCCTGTAGAAAGGTCTGGTAGCTCTCATCCTCTGGGAATCTAGTGGGTAAGGCCTCCTGTGCTGTCCCAAATCCCAGATTATATCCAGGTGGGAATGCTTGGCTCCTCCTCCTGGGCGGAGCATGGGCTGATATCATTCTATGAGTCCTGCAGTGGGTCCCTGATTGCCCATTAAACAGAGAGAGCTCCCAGGGGGAGTTACCTGTGAGTCATGGGGCGAGGCCTTGATGGCCCATTAACAGGAAATAGTCTGGAGGGAGGGGACAAGCGAAACACTGCCCCACCTAGTTTCAACAGCTTGTGAAGATGAAGATAGAATACATACTTTGGGCATATCTTACATTGTAACCTAGGACACCAAGGGAACTGTCTTTTTCTCCTACAGCTATGAGGGAATATTTATTTGCTAGTTCTTTGATTTGATTGTGCCTGTTTAAAACTCCTTTTTTGTCTCCTCAGTTTTTCCATATAGCCATTCCAGTAAATAAAAATAGGATAAATTTTTGTATTACTAAAAAAAAAAGTCTTGGGGAGGAGTGACAGCCTTTTTAAGAAATTATGAAAACAAGTTAGCAGAACTGAGAACAGTGAGTATATACTGGGATATTTAGAAAGACAGACCACTGAGAGATGTCTTAAAGCAGGATTTATTATTATTATTTTCTATAGTCTCATGAAGGAACAAGAATGTCTTCACCATATAAGCCAGAAGTTCATGATCAATGGTCACAAGATCACAGGTTACAAGGTCTCTTAAAGGTTAATTAGACAATAAACTACTGCCACAAAAATATTTCTACTTTCACACCGATCCCTAATTAAATTGTATCATGTCTTTGCTGCAATTTGGATCTTTTTAACCAATCATATAACGACCCATAAAACTACTTACCACACCTTCAAACTTTTTTATTATTTCTGTAACTACTTCTATATCCAAACTTTAAAACCTAAAACTTTTCACTACCTAGTCTAATATGTTTCTATCTGAACTACAAACCCACATTCTTGCTTATGGTCTCCAGATCTGGAAGCCTTTTCCAAGGTCTCAGGTCAAATTCATTTCAGTGTTTGGGCCTGCATGCACAAGATTTTGAGAATTTCTTCTGCCTGGAATTCCCACAAGTATAAATGTTATCCTACTGCAACATAAAAGAATATAAAGCTGTATCGTTGCATTCTGCCTAAGTAACATCAGGATTAAATAGTTACAGCATGAACAGGCTGAAATCATGAGTACAGGAGTTGCACTATGAACTGTCAAAGCTGAAGTCGAAGTTCTTGGGAATAAGATTATAGTCTTCATGCCTAGCTGACTGGATATAAAGATACTAATGAATCTTTACTTTTATACAGTTGTCACTGGGAGATGATGTTGGGTGGAAGTATATGTTATCACTGGTGATGACAGAGCTGTAAATGTGTTCATTCAGATGCTGAATGATCCTGATCCTGAACAGCTCAGCAATCTGAACAATCCAGCTTCTTGTCCAAAAGACCTAGAGAAAAAAACAGAGGGAAAAATATTAATTTTACATTAATCCAAACCTAGTTTTAAATTCATTCAATTACTATGTTTATTATATATTATACAACTAGATCATATATCACCGAAAATGATTTGTTCACTGCCAAAAATGATTTATTCCTGAATGGAATAAAAGCAAACTACAAAGTTGGAGATTATTAATTTGTTAGTCCATGAAACTCCACACCAAATATTCCCAACAGGTACATAGGTGAGTGATAGTTTCAATGCATTTAATATAATTTGGAAACTTTGTTTGATTCTCTTTCTATGAACAGGTGGGGTTTTTTTTTTGTTTTGTTTGATGTTTGTTTTTAATACATTTTGGTGGATTAATGCTGGCTGGACACCAAGTGCCCTGCAAAGCCACTTTATCCTGCCCCTCCCCAAGTGAACAAAGGAGAGAAATTATAATGGAAGGCTTGTGAGTCAAGAACAATAACCAATTACAATCATGGGCAAAACAGCCTTGACTTTGGGAAATTTGTTTAAATAATTACCAATGAAATCAGAGTAATATAATAAAAAATAAAAGCTAAATCTTGAAACACCTCCCCTGTACTTCTCTTTTCTTAGGCTCAGCTTCACACCTATTTTTATGTGCCTCCTGGACAGTGATGGAGTGGGACAGAAAATGGGAATTGTAGTCCGTTCATCACACCTTGTCTCTGCTGCTTCTTCTTCACACTCATCCCCTGCTCCACTGTGTATCCCTGCCATGAGAGAGAGTTCTTCATAAACCTCTCCAATGTGAGTTCTTCCCATGGGCTGCAGTTCTTCTCCAGTGTGGGTCCTTTTTATGTGCCAGTCCTTCAGGAATAACCTGCCCCAGGTTTTGCCAGGAGGCTGCTCCAGCATGGGCTTCCTGGGGAGTCACAGTGTTCTTCTGGCATCTCCCTGTTATTGTGTGGGGTCTTCCATGGGCTGCAGTTTGATCTCTGCCCCGCTGTGGTACCCTATGGGCAACAGGGGAATCTCACGCCCTCTCCATGGGCTGTGCTATGTGTTGCAGAGGAATCTTAGCTCCAGCTTCTGGAGCACCTCCTGCCCCTCCTGCACTGCCCTGGGTATCTTCAAGGCTGTTCCTGTCACACATTCTCACTCCTCTGCTCTCTGGCTGAAGTTGCTCCTGTGCAATAACTTTTTTTCCCTTTTATAACACACGGTCTCAGGGCTCAGCTTTGGCCAGTGCTGGGTCTGCCCTGGAGTCAGCTGGCATTGGCTCTGTTGGACATGGGAGAAGCTTCTGGCACTTTCTCACAGAAGCCAACCCTGTAGCCCCTCCACTACCAGAACCTTGCCAGGGAAGCCCAACACAATTTTAATTTTTAACTTTTCCATATGTCATCATGCAATCAACAGATGTTGTTTCTTTGGAAAGTTAATAATTTCTACAGTATTTTTTTTAAAAGAGACACTCAAACTTTGCATGTTCAACATTTTGCTTGCAGATAAATCTGTTACTTTTAGTGTGATGTTAGTTACATGAGGACATTTGTTCAACAGTTTATACAAGGGTTTTGTACTGGTAGACGCTTGGCATAGCATTTGATGAGTTTTTATTAAAGTACATTTGATAATTTCTATTACCATGTCCATATTTCATGGACATGTATACCTGACATTCAGGCTTCTCCTTGACATTTCTGAATATATAACTTGAAGTATATATTTGACTCATGTGACCCATCACAAGTGATTTAAAAATTTTTGTTTCTAATTTGCTATGTACATCCTGTGATTGCTTAAATGTTTAAATGTCTAAAATGCTTGCTTTGGAAAGAACTTTCTGAAAACACCTGACTGGAAAAAAAGTTGGAAATTCTGCTGTCTTTATATTTTAATGCATTTTGATCCTTTTATCTCATGTCCCTGACCTGTATAACATTTTTTCCTTTTGATGAGTTTATGTGCTCACTTGAAAGATTACCTCAATTTTTTTTTTGTTTTACTTTCCATCTTTTGTCGTGCTGCTTCTCTACAGGCTATTGACTTGTAGTTACTTTCTGCTATGAATAAGCAATATTTTCATGTAGCTGTATTTTTCCAAGAGTATATCTAGTTAATGACAAAGTATACACTCATCTAAGGTCGCTAAAGGTCATTGGCTATTCCCATGTTTATTGTTGCCATTTCATATAATGGATGGCCACTATGCACTCAGAAGGAAAATCACACATATTACAGTCTTAGGGAATGTGCTGTATTCATTTTTTCAACACCATGAATATTGCAGATCATCTTGAATTTAGCAGGAGAGTCATACCTAGATTATATTACTGTATGAAATAAAATATACAGTTTATTTAAGTTTAACATTTTAAAGTTGGTGGAGTTCAGTTATGTTCACCAGGACACATGGTCTTCTCAATATGGCTGTTCACCAAATCAGTGTATTTACTCTGCAATATGTAAGACATCCCTGTGGTTTTCCTTCATTTCTAATAATTTACCAGTCAGGTAAAATGCAGTGGGTTTTTTTACTAATATGAAATAATTTACACTGTTTGCTTATTTCTTGCCTCTTGGAGGTTAGGATTATCCTTTTTTTTTTTTTTTTCTTGCACAGACTTTTTTCCCATTTTTTGCCAAGTGATGGAATGATGGGTACTTAAGAGACAAAAGATGTGGCTGAGAGGGGGAGAGGTGGAAGGGTGCAGTTTGCTACAGTCTTTTAGCTGGGAGACTTTCCCTTGGAAAGTGCAGAGATACCACAAGATTTTGGCTAGTGGTCAGAGACTGGGCTCAGCCCCCTCTCCCTGTTTGACTCTTGGGACTGGAGTGGAGACAGCTGTGGTTTTGGTGACAGACTGCTGCTGCTTGGGGGATTCTGAGTCAAAATATTTAATGATGAAATTATTCATCCTCAGTTATACATGCAGCCGAATTTACGTATACCTAAATTTGTTGTTTAAGAAAATCTAACTACTTTGACATAGACATATCACCCACTGCAGTAGTAAGAAATTTCACCTCTGCTTGCAAGAACAGCTGTTGAACTGGTACCTTTTCAACATCCAGCCTCACTGGGAACCCTGGGTGCACTCACCTCTGCTGTTCTAGCCTGCTGCTCTGAGGTTCCTGCTATAGTCCATGTTGCCTTCTCTCTCTCTCTCTCTCTCTCTCTCTCTCTCTCTCTGCCAGCTGTGACTGTAACTGCCCCACAGAGGAGAGCACTCAGCCAAGAGAAGCTGTTTCATATTTTTTTCTGATTTTGTTCCTGATCGCTGCCATTGTTGTTGTTTGTTTGTCCTGTTATATAGATATACACTAGTAAAGAACTGTTATTCCTTTTCCTATTTCTTTGCCTGAAACCACTGTAATTTCAAAGTTATGAAAATTTGGAGGGAAGGGGTTAATGTTTTCTGTTCAGCATTCCTTGGCAGAAACCCTGTCATTTAAACCAAGACATTGTAAAAGCCCTGTTTTCTTGTGAGTCAAAGAAGAAGCAAATGACAGTATAGTAGATGAAATAGAGTTAATTGAGGAACCCAAGTGGTACTGCACTTCTTCAAGTGATTTTCATGATATTTTTTTCCTCATTAAGGATTATATCATACATTTATTTAAAAATGTACAGGAACAAATATTTGTGAGATTTTACTTCTTCATGATTCTTCTGTTCATACAGGATTGAGGTAATCAGTGTGTACCCATGAGTAATGTCACTTGCATTACTTTTAATGTGTCAAGAGAGACCCAAAGTGTAAATACTAAACAAAAAAGAGGTTTTTTTTTCTATAAAAACTGCATAAGAACTTTTGAAAAATGTATCAATTTCTTTGGGTTAAAAAAACCAAATATGCATTATATTGTCCTAGAAGAATCTTTTGAGAAATGAAAATGAGAATTCTATTTGATTAATTGGTTGTCTGATGAAATTTCTAACTACTGCAATGGGTTATATGTCTATGTCAAAGTAGTTAGATTTTCTCAAACAACAAAGTTTGGTATATGTAAATTTGGCTGGGTATATAACTGAGGATGAATAATTTCATCATTAAATATTTTAACTCAGAAATCAGTAACTTCAGGATATTTTTTTTTCTTTCACTTCATAGAACCACAAAATGGTTTGGATTGGAAGGGATCTTAAAGATCATCCAGTTCCTGCCGTGGGCAGGGACACCTTCCACACACCTTCCACACCTTCCACTTTCATTCAGGTTGCTCAGAGCCCCATGCAGCCTGGCTTTGAACACTTCCAGAGATGGGGATTCCACAGCTTCTCTATTCCAGTGCCTCACCACTTTCACAGGGAAGAACTTTTTCTTCTGTATATGTAACCGAAATTTCCCATTTTTCATGTAAAGCCATTTGCCCTTGTCCTATCACTTCAGTTCCTGATGAAAAGTCACCTTCACTTTAGGCCCCTTCAGATACTGGAAGGTTGCTCTGAACTTTCTACTCAACCTTTATTTGTCCAGGCAGAACAGCCCAAACTCACTCAGCCTGTCTGCCTAGGGGAGGTGCTCCAGTCCTCTTATCAACTTGGTGGCCTCCTCTGGACTTGCTCCAGCAATTCCATTCCCTGAGGAGAGTCAGTTATGATATTTGCTGTACAATGCAGCCACTCACTCAGTGCTTCTCATAAAACCAGGCAACACATAAACAAATTTATTAATCTTTGTGCACTTAAACTTCTTGTGACTTCTGTTATTTGCTTTTAAGATTTTTTCCAGTTTAGCACAGCATTACATTACTTAGTAAAATATGGATCTAATTCCTTTATTTCTTTGTTGTTCTGAGTTGAACTTAAATGGTGGCTCCTTGAATGTTCTTTGGGATAGGAAAACTGTAGCAAACTGTTCAAATGTAAAGTCAAACAACAACTCATTTAGGAGTTCACCCCAAAACCTTGATGACTTGCAGAAAAAAAAAGTGAACATCAGTGAGGGAAAGTGAGCTGTTTAAAAGTATATAGATGAAGATTATGGAGACCAAGCTAGGTTTTACAAGAAATAACACTGTATTATGAAAAGGCAAAATTCTGTCATTTATCATAAGCTCTTCTGGTGAAAATGTTCCCCTTTATAAATTTCAGGTAATGGAATACCTCCATTACAAACTTTTCTTGAAAAGTGGCTCTCTGGCAAGATACAGGCAGATGAAGAGGCATTATCTGATATTTTTAATTGTTATTTTCTCTAAAGAGAGATACTGATCAAGTGTATCACAACCTTTGATGTTATAACCAACTGTGGTTTTGTCTGTATTAAATGCTGTGGTGTTGATTTTAGTCCCCTTAAATGTTAAACATATACATGTTTTCCTTGGATAGAACCTTCTTTTGTCAGTGTTCATTCCTTTCAAGATTTGGGTTCTTGATTCAATGTTTTAGTTGCAGAAAACAACAGACTTCCTGAAATAAGATTCCAAACAGCCTGTGATAACACCAAATTCAAAAGACAAGGTAATGCAATGCTATCTTTGCCTCATATTTTGAATTTTGTCAAAGGTTTCCTGAGCATCCAGACCTTCATGTTTGGAAGTTTGAGCCTGAGACATTCCCTGATTGATAAAATATTTCATGTGGCCAGAATGGAATAAGCTACACAAAGGTTTATCAGTTCTGAGGGTTGGCCTGCAACTTCTCGGAGTGGCTTAATAATAACAAAACAACTTCTCTGGACATACATTGCAAAACAAAATGTTTTAATAATGACAAAAAATAAGAAACATTATATAACAAAGAAATATAAGAGAACACTCTGACATTGGTTATGGCAGTCCAAAAAAAATAAGCTGAGCTTCTTTGTGCAGTCCCTTCCGTACTCGATGCTCCAGGTGGCCCACCTGGCACCCTGCCCAAGGGAATTGGCACCAGGCTTTCAGGTACACTTCCAAAGGCCAATCAGTGCTCCTCTGCTAGCACTGGGCCAAATACAATGAGAAGGCTATAGAAAATTCTAGTTTAACTTCCTTACACGGTCCAAGGTACGTTGAAACTCTTTTCCTTATGTAGAAATACCTGCTCGGGTGTGCATTCCAACATCTGATACTATTCTTAGCTTACTCAAATTCCATGCTTGACTACTAATACTGCTAATGGAAAATCAGGACAGAGTTTTTGAAAGTTCAGTTGCTATGACAACTAGTAATTTTCAAATAACCTTGAGAAACATGAATAGCAGTAAAATGCATGTATTAGAGTTCTTAATTTAAAATGTCCATTGAAATAATAACTTTTGTAACATATTTGACTCCAGCTTTCTGTTTAGTATCAACATAGATTTAAGGTGCTCTTTTAAGCTACTGACTTGATTTTTTTTCAGATATAATTATTTGCAAGTGAAATGAAAAAATGCCAAAAGACTCACAGAAAGAAATTTTGACAAGATCTCTATAAAAGCAGGGTTTTTTTAATGTTCAAAACATGTGTCAGGTTGTTTTTAACACAGAGTTAGGCTGTTTTTGGCAGAAAAACAATTTCTAATGAGACATAAGTGGAGAACTTGGCTCCACAGTCACTTATATTTGAGGTTATTTGGTGTTCACCACTAAAAAGGGCTAAGTGATAATTTTAAGTGTATTGATAGCATTCACATAGATCATTTCTGAAAATAACATTTTTAAAATTTAGTTTAGAAACAGTCATATATGCTAAATACTATAAGGTCATACAGGGAAGGAATTTTAAAAAATCTGCTATGTATTTGTCATGTTTGACATACAGGACTGAATTCACTTTACATGTGGGGATTGAAGGCTATCCATTTTATTGCAATGAATTCTTAGGTACTCTGGGACAATCAAAACTTAAAATAGCAGTATTATATTATTTCCTGAAAGCAGATTGAATTATAAACACTTTCTATTATCTTTCTTCATGTTTCTTAGGATACATGAATGTGAATTGTAATTTAGTATACAAAATAATAGCCACTAAATAAGGCTTAGAAAAATCCTTATTTATATATATATATTTAAATCAATCTTTTTAATGAGAAAAAACCCCTTTCTCAGTGTTCATTTCTATTCCAGTTTCTATATTATGTAGAAATGTGTCAATTCTTCTTCCCACAATATTTATTGAAATACCTAAATTACAGAGCTATCAAAGAAAACACCCCAGAATATTCATGCAATTTTGCACCACCTCTAGATATAAAAAATTTAACAAAACCTAGATATTGGGGCCCAAAGTCTAGTGATCCAAAATTCAGTAATCCAAGAGTCTGAGGGCTGTTCAGAAATGGCATTGACCCATAAAAATCAGTTACAGACAAATACTGAACAAATCAGTTGTCTTTGTGACACACTGCAAAATCAAAACCACGCTGCTTGACATCAGAAAGTCAGCAAGGTTGTCTTTCATATTTGTAAAATAGCAGTTCCTCTGAAACTGAGAATGGAGTTAAACTGGGAATACTGTACACTGTTTTCCTTTATTTTGAAAAAATATGCTGCTTGTGTGCTGTTAGAGTGGTTATTGAATATGCAGTGTTGAGGTTTGTGATGAAATTCTGAAAAACAAGTTCAGGTAATTGACATGATGCTCAGGATGAAGAACTTTGAAATGTCTCATAAAATAACTGAACAGTAAAAAAAACCCAACAAAACAAAAACCACTATGCTCCCATATTTGTTTTAATGAGACATTGATAAAAGTGTAATAAGCAGGTGCTTGGAAAGCATCTATTGTCTCTGCAATGTTATAATCCTCTTGCAATTTTAAATATTAATACTCCTAAGCATATTGCTATTAGCAAATTCCAAATCATTCCTCACTTTTATATGTGATAAACATGGAAAATATTTATTAATTTGAATATACTTATTATTATTATACTTATTATTAATGACTGCCATTCCTGCAGTTAAAAATCATACAGTTAATCTTATTTATTAATTTGAAGATACTTAAGATTAACTGTATGAATTTTATCTGCAGGAATGGCAGTCATTAATAATTGTCTTCTGTATGAACAAGATAGCAAATTATTATACCTGCAGAACTTTAACCTCTGGTTGTTAGACATTTGTAAACAGTTGGCAAAGAAATTTCAAACCAATATAATAAGTTTTCATGACATACTGATGCAAATTAGTATTTCATCTCTTTAAAATAAATATATGTTTAATCAATCTTGATGGCAAAGTAATGTAGAGTTAGTATTTCCTTGCAAATATTTCATATATACTACAAACATTCACCTACAGACACAGTACATGGGTAATTTTACTAAAGCTTTACCTTCTCTAGAATTATTTGAATTAAAGGAATATTACCACTTTCTTGTTTTTAGTGTTGCATATATATCAGAAATATATCTCTGACATAAAATTACCATTTCTCTATTCCATGGAATTAAAAATCAGCTAACCTGAATTCAGTGCTTTCAAAAATGCTTTCTAGCTTCTCTCTAGGAAAAAAGGCATTGAAGTTGCCAAAATAATTTTTCCATTCTTAGTCCCAATGATTTTTGCTGAAAACTAAAATAAATCGCATGAGCAGTTTTGCATTTCAGTGCGTATTCTGCACGACAAGAAAGAAGTTCTGCCTTGAAAGGCCTATATCAGTTGATTTAGTAGAACTGAGGAAGACTCAGCTACGGCTTCTGTTCATGTCTTCCACTTTAGCCATGAGTTTCTCCCATAAATCTTAATTTTTTTTTCTGTATGAGGTCAAGAAGATCACCCTTCCCTCTACTTTATTGACCAAACAGAACCACATTCTTGTGACCATCCTACATACCTTCATGTAACATCTCATGATCTAAACACCTGCTTGCTATGGGATTAACTGTCACTGATTCAGTAGGGCATTCTTGTATCTGAGAATGGACCTTTGTGAGCCAGTGGTGAAATGGGTCTTTTTGCTGGGTCTTTTTGCTGTTATGAAAGGTCTTGTGCTGAACATAACTTACATTTTCCTTACTGACACAACGGAAGACATAGCACAGGAAGACTTAATTCAGTGTTTATAATGGGAATCATGAACTGAAGCACTTGAAACTTAGAAAATGACAAGTTTGTCTTTGGCTGACTGTCTGTGTCTTTATGCAGTTGCATGGTTAGCTCTACATCGTAATGGGGAATTATGTGGAAAACTTAGTGACTCTAATGTTTAATTGCTCACTGTAAATGAAGGGGTGTAAGAAAGGAATCAAACTACATAAAAACTGTGAATCAGTTTTTTCTTAATTTTCTCATGCATGGCTTTACAGACTAAAAATATTTTTAGTTCTTTAGATGGATATTTTTAATTAATTATTAATTTAGATTAATCCTATGAGTACTTAGGCATTGAGTATATCCAAAAAATATTACCAGTTTAACTTTATTATTTTTTAATTTTTGCTAGGCACAAAACAGTGGTGCTTGCTAAAATTCTTTACAAGATTAAGCAGAACAAAACTTGTGGAATTAATACTAAAAAGTAGGTAGACAAAATATTTTACAAAAGTCTGTTTGTTACTCAGGGAACTGTATATTAAAATAAAATTTAAAAGGAACATACAATATCTATCACCAAAAAAACCAAAACCAAACCAAACCAAACAAACAAACAAACAAACAAAACAAAAAACCAACCAACCAACCAAACAAACAACCCTGGTAGTCAGTGGTCAGCAAATTTTTTTCTTTCAAAATAATTGCAAATACTGAGTTACTAAGTATATCATTCATTTAACTGCAAATGAAAATGTCATGTGGATTGCTATTTCCTAACTGGGTTTATCTGGGTTTAAAGTTACTCTATTAGGTATTTCAAAAGAATGCTACAGACTAAAATACTTCTTTTGGGACAGAGAAATTCTTGTGGGGCTGTGTACATATACGCAAGGCACTCACAAGTCACGACCCTTTTCCTTAAAGTAGAGTTCCTCTATCTCTACAGGCTTTTTTTCTGTATAAAATCCTTTTATAACAATAGCTGGTCTTTAATTTCTGAACTGCAAGAGTAATTTCAGTTTTCAAATCACTACAGTCTTCAGCAACAGGTCCAGGGACAGTGTCCTTGGTATAAAGAGTGGAATAAAAAATAATCATAACAAGAGATTTTTTTCAAGGTTTTTATTACAGGTCTCCCATTTGAGAGATCAAATTATATTATGGAAATTTTAACAAAATCAAATCATATATAACTATTTTTATTAAATAGGAAGGAAACTATGTTACATGCTTCAGAAGAGATCTAAATAAGATGAAACTGTCTAATTATGAATTATTGCAACAGATTAACATGTTGTTAATGGAAAATTTTAAACTAATCTTTTTGGACATAGTTTTTCAATTTATAGATTTCTTTTTTCAATGAAAATTGTTGACCATGTGATGACAGCACTAAAGCCCATGCAAATTCATATATCCTTGTCCTTCAAACCTGAACTTTGTTTACAATTTAAACTTGACTTAAACCTGCATTTTTTAATCTGAGTTTTACTGCAGAGCCTAGTGCAACAACAATAATTTTTGGCAGTTAGAACTAGGAAAAAAGTACCACTCTTTTCAAAATTCATACTTTAAAGCACATATTATTGATGAAGGGAAAAAATAATATTTTTCTACAGTAACTACAAAATTAAATCTGAAACTGTTATAGCATATATAAAAATCCACTGACAATATTTGGAAAATGAAGTGTGAATTGGTTTCACCGCAGAGAGAGAAATTTAAAAAGATAGATAGTTTAACTCAGTCTCATTCAGTGACTGATAGAACAACACCAAGACACCATATGTTCTGGAAGTAATTTAATAATTTGTTATCCCCGACAGCCTCAGCTTTCTAGAAAAAAGAATTTCTAGTGAACTTACTGTCTAAAAAGTCAGTGTTTGCATATGGATGTAGGCTAACATACATAGTGCTTCAGGTATTTCAGTACCTAGAATTCATGAGCATTGTGCACTTTCATGCACTCCTCTTTATATAACACCGTAATTGCACTTGTTGCAGTCCATATTTTTGCTTTCAAACTCAGTATTTGCATCTCTTAAAGATATTTGAAGGTTAATCAGCAGAATCAATTTCTTGTACTGATTTAATAAGCAAAAGAAGTCCAGAATTCTGGAATTTTTCGAAGATGAATTTACCTTCTTACATATTGTATTTCCAATCTGTAATTATGGAAAAATTATTGGGGAGGAGTGTCATTTTGTCTTCTGAAGTTTATCTGTTTTGATACATCATTTCCTTCTAGTTGCCACCTGATTTAATTTCTGCATTTCTCTCACCTAACTATCCCTTTAGGCTACCCAAACATATGTTATCCAACTGCATTTAGAAGTGCCTTTTTATGTTCACTCACACTTGTTCTTTTCAAATTCCACATTTCTATCCAAATCTGTTCCATATTTGATTTTTAACTGATTTTAAACTGTGCTGTTTGTGATTTTCCCACATCTTCAACTCTGTCTCAACTTCCAGCTTCAAGTGGTATGTAGATTAGACTCTTATGCTAATTACTATTCTACCAAGTAGATTATAAATTGACTTGCATGTTCAGAACTTTTAATTCTTGGTTTGGTTTTTTGGGAGTTTTAAAATATTTTTTCTGCTTATATTATATTATATCTCTGTAGATATAATGGTACGAGAAGAAAAGGGACAAAATAGCTGATAACATTCTGTCTCTTCAGGAAAAGATTCCATTTCATATATTCTAGAAATAATAAAATTTTCGTGGTAGTTTAGCAATCACTTTTGTGTCAAAATGTCATATGGAAGCTCTGCTAAGACTGATTCTTCAGAATTGTATGTGCCATGATGTTCTGTTTCAGAATTATATGCATTGTGATGTCTCTTGGTTTTGTTTCTTGGTTTTGTTTGTTTTTGTTGTTTCTCTGGTTGTTGTTGGGAAATTGGTGAGTGTTTGTTTGTTTGCTTTGTTTTTGTTTTAATGAAACAACACTTGCCTAGAAAGTTTCTAGACACTTTGGCAAAGCATGGAGACAGAATAACTGGTATAAACAGAAATTATTATTAATTGTTAAAACAGAAATTAAACCATTTCAGAATTTGCTATGCTGATGTTTACAAGCTCATCTATAATATTTTCTAGCTTTTTCAGCTTTCAGGAAAGGGTGACTAATAACAATAAAACACATCTAAAATTTTCTTTCATTTCTTTTTCTGTTAATTTTCTCATCAGAGTCTCTAGTTGGGTACTTCTGGACTCAGATGTTCATTATGGTTGAGATTTACAAGAACAAAAAAGGGAGGCTTTCCTGTGTGATTTTCCTTTTTTAGGTGTAGAAGTTATTCTTGAAATATGTGGTTTATTAGGATCATATGTGAATCATGTTTGATTCTGAAATCTAAAATAATAAAGAACTTCTCTCCAAAAGTTGGCAATAGACATGCAGGCTGTTTACTTGCCAATTCTGACACTTACAGTGCAATATATTAGATGTCATATATATTCAGTACTCTTCGATTTAAAAGCTTTTCTTCTGTGTTACCTTACTTTATAATCCCAGCTTAGCTGTGCATGTTGGAATTACCAAGGCTGTGTTGTACACCCACATCCATCTAACCTCAAAAACAAACATGAATGTGTGTTACAGACATATGTACATTTTTTAGCAAGACTCACCAGTCAAACTGTATTACATAGCCAAATACTAACTATTTAACTGGTAATAAATACATTATTGTTATTCGAATTTTGTTTTGTTTCTTTCTGAATGCATGTGCTCTTGTTCCATTTTTATTTCCCTTCCTTTTGAAACTACTAAAAAAATCAGAATTCATATCTAGTTTTACTTTTGCAGATCTCGTGATNGACCAGGTGCCAGTTCTTGTTTTGGGTCAGAACAACCCCAGGCAGTGCTATAGACTGGGGACAGAGTGGCTGGAAAGCTGGAAAAGGATGTGGAGGTGCCGGTGGCAGCAGGTGAGCATGAGCCCAGGTATGCCCAAGGGGACAAGAAGACCAATGGCACCTGGCCTGTATCAGGGATAGTGTGGCAGCAGGACATGGGCAGTGATTATCCCCTGTTCTGAGCACCACCAATCCCGGGATCAGTTCTGACCCCACCTCTACAAAAAAAACATTGAGGGGCTGAAGTGGGTCCAGAGAAAGGAAGAGAGCGGAAGCACAAGTCTAATGAGGAATGGCTGAGGGAGCTGGGGGTGTTTATGCTGAAGAAAAGCAGGCTCAGGGGGGAACCTTCTTGCTCTCTAAAGCCCCTGAAAGGAGGTTATAGTTCAGGTGGGGGTCCAGTTCTTTTCCCCAGAAATAAGTGACAGGACAAGAGGAGAAGTTTAGATTGATTATTAGGAAAAATTTCTTCACTGGAAGGGTGGTCAGGCACTGGAAAAGGCTGCACAGGGAAGCAGTGGAATCACCATCCTTGGAAGCTTGAAAAAAAAAAGGGAATGTGGCCGTTGGGGATATGTATTAGTGGTGAACGTAGCATTGCTAGATTAGTTGGCTGAGCTCAGTGATCTTTTCCAACCCGATCAGTTCTGCAGTTCTATTACTCTGATTTTATTTGGTATTTCCAATAATATTTCAATTGGTTACATATCACAAAATAGGAACTCTTTTATTTTTTCCTCTCTACACAGCTCTAATCTTTGTAACCCAGCCTAAAAGTGTCAGAGTGTCATGGTTTCCTATGGTGACACAAAACCAATCCTATCAGCTCATGAACAACCAGTCTTCCTGCAGCTACTGCAGAAATTTATGGTTTTCACAAAATCTGAGCATCAGGTAGTATATACTACCACAAATCATAATGGTAATATGCTTTCTCACATACTGGAATATGGACTGTTTAATACAATCATACATATATTCTCATATTTTTTTAATGTACTAAATGTCAAATGCCTGTAAATGCGACAGTCTTGAATCTAGGTAATTAAAATTAAAAATAATAGGGTGTTGGCCATGTTGGCTGTCATTACTGTAATCCTTTCCTTAGACAGGTAGGGGGAAGTTTTATCCTTCAATATTTTAATTTTATGGAAATCAGGCAATGATTTACTGTGCAATAAAATCACATGGCATAAATATTTTTATGTGACAAAAGAGATGTGTATTCTGTACTGTTATAGTCAATAATTGGTGTTAGGTTCAGTTCCATATGTGCTTCTTAAGATCCTTCATAAGGAAGGAGCATGATATAGCTTGTGTGAGAGATATTCATGTTCAGAAACTATTCTTAAAGTTAGAGGGTTTACATCTCCCTGGGAAATTACATCATAGATAGAAATGCCTAGTGATTTTTCATGCTATCTGATTGATTTTTCTTTTTGTTCATGTAAAAATAATCTTATGAGAACAAAGTATTAAGAACAAGTAGATTTAGACATTTTAGTAGCTAATGTATCATCAATAATTTTATACTAGATTGATTAGGGAGGAAACCATGTTAATCACTGTGACATATGAGTTTTAAGGGAAAAACTATTTGCTGAAGCTAAAAGCCTCCATTATCCATACATTTCATTCTTAGCCATCTGTCTTGGAATAGACATAGAAATTCCAGTTGTGATGAAGGCTCTAGTTGTTTCTAGTTACTTGTAACAGAACTACTGGGCTTGACTGAGATTTTCTATTAGCTCCATGTCATTCATCAAATAGCTTTCATATTAAAATAATTTGCCATTTCTACCTACCAGACTTTAACAGGTAGCTCAAATATTGATCCAGCAAAGCAGTGACTGTCATAGGTACTGGTTCTTCTACTGCATGCTTTCTTCCCTGATTGGGTCATTGATCATTTTTAGCACAAGTCATTGAAACCAGTGTTTCATTTTTAAAGTCTTCATTTCAAAAGCTTTATGAGGCAATGTCCAAGTCACAAGTGTAATTTTTGGGTACAGTGGGCCTGAGTCTTAATGGTGCCTGAATATGTTTGCCTGAAAAGGACATAATCATCTAATTAACATTATTTAAACAACATATGAAGATTGTAAGTTTTAAATATTGACAAAAATGAGGAGTTACAGAGAATGAGCTAGATTTCTATTTAAAATAAATGGGAACTTTTTGCCCCTGCTGCTTCCTTTTTTCCATTGAATATCTGAAATGTGGACACCACAGTGTTAAAAAATGAGAAAAGCAGAAAACACTCGGTTTCTGATCAAGTTATCGTTTTACCCACACTTAGCATAAACTTGGTGCTTCAAACTGAAGCCTGCAGAAGTATAATTGTATTCATGTTAAATATATATTTTATAGAGCAGATACCATAAATAATAAAGAAACCTGAAATACCCAACGAATGATTTGATCTTAGAAAACAGAAAAATATTATAAAAGGTTTACAACTGTAACGTTATTTTATGTCTCAGTAAGGAATGGTGCTGTAAGTAATCCCTCAGCAAAAATTTCCTGTAGGAATGGTTTTCTAAAGAGAACAAACAGAAATATTTGATTCCTTATTAGAATTATTTGGCCAAAATGTTTTAATTATTCATTGCTAATGTCTTCCTACTACATGATGAGTCAAAAAGATGGAGATGTCAACCTCTCTGATCCTTACTTCTGTTAAGAGACTGACAGATTGGGGAAAAACAATCTGACAATGAGCATTGTTGCATCAATAATTGAGTAACTTAATCTGCCAATTATAAATCAGCTTTGGCCATTTTATTTCCATATCCCTGAATGCTGTTATAGATTTTCTACTGACAGCTTGCTATTTTACATTATGCCTGTTTCAAGGCAACCATTTCTGTGCTTGCTTGATAATTTGTGACCTAGTTCTCTTTCATTTAATATTATACAATGCTCTTTATGGCGCACATTTGATTAGTTTAGGACTATATATGTTATTTCCTAATTTTTCAACCTGTAAAATAGTATATCCTCACTTTTGCATGGTTCCAGAACATGCATTTAGTTTTAAAAAGCAATTTCAGTGCTGATTTGCATAAATTGAGATTATTTTAGGGCTTGGTTTATCTGCTTTATATATCTGCTTTACTAATATTTTTTTACAGCTTCTGCTTCAGAGAAGCTTCAAGAACATCTTATGTTTCTGTGGCAACAAACACTCCTGTTATTAAATATGCTTACTTCTGAATATAAGTGTGATAAAACAGTTAAAGCAAATGAGCAGCCAAAAATTGTTCTCCAAGTTTAAAGACCTTTGCAGAGAGTGAAGAGAACTTCTACTGGTGTGTTCAGGTAAAACTTGCCTTATGTATGTTTTCATCAAACACTGTTTGTATACCTTTCTTTGTACTTTGGGAATCTGTGTCAAGAGATACTGGAATTCTGTTTCTAAAAAACTAGTTATCATGTTTCTGATCTATCCAGGGAAATGAATTGATTCAAATCAATAACTACCAGTAATATTTTTTTTTTCAATAAGCTCAAGCATAAAACCATATGGGATGATATAAGTTTCAGAAGCATTTCTCCATGTGTCTGTAGGTGGTGCACCAATAGTTTCCAAAGACAAGACTCTCTGAGACAGGCACCATCAACAGATTCCAGATGGCATGATTAGAAACAGCACAGAACTTCTCAAGCCCATGTGCTTCAATTATAGCACCTGGTCTAATGGAGGCAACTACCTCTCCTGAAAAACCTTTTCTTGCCCATAATGCTAGACCACCAAGGCCAAAGCAATTCTCCCTCAGTGTACTGCAATATAATCTGTAATACTGCTAATGTATGTAGCCAAGCCTTTCAAAAATCCCCTTTTTCACTTCCTTTTGTGTTTGTCACAAATCATACTTCACAACTGAACAGTGTTTTGGTCTTGTTTCTGTCAGAGGATATTGAAATGGAGAATCATTTTGTTCTCTTTACTAATATTTTAATGTTAGTAGGAAGAGGTGAGAATCATATTTCCAATTCCCTGACTTATGTTGCAACCTGCTTTTGATATGTAGAATGTGCTTCAGGTGTATACTTTTTCATCATATGTTGTCTTGGTTGTAATGAAAAGGACAAAAGAATTTCCAACACCTACCAGTGATCCCTCACATATCCCACAGGACAGATTATGTCCCTGACTTGTGCCTTTTGTATCATAACACCATACTGTGGGCTATATGTTACCAACCTGCCCTACAATTCAGAATTTCAGCCTCTGAAAATCTGCCATTTTTAGAGATGCTGTTCTTATCTTCTGCTTTTTAACTCTTTCACTGAATCCTTGAAATGTTAGTGTAAGCCTACTACATTTGGCAGTATCAAATTATTTTCTTGACAGGAATACTGGCAATTAAAGTGTAATCAGGTCATTAAACTGTCATTCCCCTAGCATTAGAAGGAATTTAAAAATATACTTAGAGTAGTTTCAGAAATACCAAACTTTCATTTGGTAAA
Organism: Cisticola juncidis; assembly: GCA_013400215.1. Taxonomy (NCBI): domain Eukaryota; kingdom Metazoa; phylum Chordata; class Aves; order Passeriformes; family Cisticolidae; genus Cisticola; species Cisticola juncidis. The sequence goes on along the minus strand of VXBR01005502.1, from coordinate 278,439 downwards.
AAACCAGTGAGAAATAATGCTTTTAATTCAAACAGAGAGATAGTGTTTACTGTTAATCTCCTCCTGATTAGATTTTTGTATGTGAACTTCAATTTAATTTCTTATTCATAGAATGATAGAATCACTTAGGTTGGAAAAGAACTCTAAAATAATTGAGTCCAGCTGCAAACCTAACAGTGCAAAGTCTACCTAAATGCCACATCTAAATATCTTTGAAATATCTTTGAAATACCTTCAGGGATGGTGACTCCACCACTTCTCTGGACATCCTGTTCTAGTATTTGATAACCCTTTTGGTGAAGACATTTTCCCTAAAATTCAGTCTAGATGTCACCTAGTGCAGCTTGAGGATGTTTCTTTCTGTCTTATCTCTTGTTGCTTGGGAATACTGCCTGAACCCTACTTAGCTAAACCCTCCTTTCAAGCGGTCTCCACTGAGCCTCTTTTTTTTCCAGCCTAAACACTCCCAGCTCCCTGAGTCACTTCTCAAAGGATTTATGCTCCAGACCCTTCCTCAGTTCCCCTGCCCTTCCCTGGGAAATCTCCACCTCCTCAATGTCCATGAAGTGCCCAAAACTGAACACAGGATTTGAGGAGCGGCCTCCCCAGTGCCCAGTGCAGGGGAACTGTCACTTCCTCTGAAACACTGACAGGTTTGGGGCATCGACCACATCTCTGTGCAGCCTTGTTCAGTGTTTGACCACCCTCTCAGTAAGGAAAGACTTCCTAATGTCCAGTCTGAACTTTCCCTGATACAGCATTAAACTATTACCACGCATCCTATCATTAGATCCGGAGGAGGAGGGGAGCACCTCCCTCACCACTTCCCTCCTCAGGAAATTGTAGAAAGCAATGAGGTCATCCCTCAGCCTCCTCCTCTCAAATCTGAACTAGTCCAGAGTCCTTAGCTGCTCCTTTTTGGATACGCCTTCCAACCCTTTCAGCAGCTTTGCTGGTCTCCTCTGGATGCATTCAGGGAAATCCACATCCCTCTAGAACTGCAGGGCCCAGAACTGCACATGTACTCTAGGTGAGGTCACACCAAACCTGAATATAGCAGGATAATCACCTTCTTTGACATCATGTTCGATGCTCCCAGGATGGGATTTGCCCTCTGGGCTGCCTGGGCACACATGGCTGGCTCAGACTGAGCCTGCTGCCAACCAGCACTTCCAGATCCTTTTCTGCAGGGCTGCTCTCCAGCCACTCCTCCCACAGTTTGTACTTGTGCCCAGCATTACTCCCTCCCAAGTGGAGGATCCAGCATTTTGTCATGTTAGATTTCATCCATTAAGGTTTGCCCAGTGCTCAAATCTATCTAGACCCCTCTGAGGGACATCCTTATCTTCACATGGAGATAAGAGGAGGGATAATGCCTTTTATCTTTTGGGAGACCCAACAGCACCTCCCAGCTTGGTATCAAACAGAAAATCTGCTAATGGTGAATTTAACTCCTGCTTTGAGATAACTGACAAATACACTGAACAGAACTGGCCCTAGAATTGAACCCTGGAACTGCAGGGGACAAGTGGCCAGCCAGGTGTAGCCCCATTTACAACTAGCCCTTGGGCTCTGTCATTCAGCCAGTTTTTCACCAAGCAAACAGATCACAGCTTTAGGTGGTCCTCCAGTTGTCATTGAATTCACTTTAGTAAAATATGTTTCATTTGTCCAAATGAGTTATTCCAAATACTATCACTTGCCCATTTGTGTTAGGCAACTGAAGGTGGTTGTTTTTATTTGTCATTTACATTTGAAACTCTCTTGAAAGGCATGGACTTTAAAGACTGAGTTACATAATACTTAACTGACTGCAAACATAACATGAATATAGTATTAGACAGTTTGCATTTCTGTACCTGAAGCAGGAAATATCTAGTAAGAGCTACACTAGGAGCAAACTTTCCTTCTTTGTGTTGTTTCTTGATCGAGGTAGCAGTATTTTGATGCTTGTGGCAGTAGATAGAATCATAGAATCATAGAATGTTAAGGGGTTGGAATGGACTTAAAAGATCATCTAATCCAACCCCCCTGCCATGGGCAGTGACATCTCCCACTAACCAAAATGCTCAGCTCAGTGATGATCTCTGCCCTACAGCAGTAGTACTCTGGACATTTTAGCTATCAGTGCCCTGGTAACTACTAAACTTAAACACATGTGTCTTAAACACATTCACTGTTTCCAGAATCTGGGAGTATTACTTCTAGTTTCTTGTCCCCAGTGTTTGTTTTTATACATTTCAGGATTGGAATCCTGTTTATATATGGGAGAGAATGGTGGATAAATTTTAGCTGGTTATCTTTCTTTTTTCCATTTTGTCTATCACAGTGGAATAACAGGAATTTCCAGGAAACTGAGACTCTACTGCAGGTTTTTTTAAAGTTTTCAGACTTCCTTTTGGAACAGCCACAGCTCATTATCTGAAGTGAAACAAGGGCAAGTTAAGCCAGTCTCGTCATACACCTAGTGTAATCATTGAACTGTATTTTACTTATTTATCTGCATATGAGCCAGGACTGTTGTCCTAGAGTTGATTTCAGTATGTGGCTCACTCAAGTCATGGCCTTACGAAGCCCCAGGACTCCTCAGTAGGCATCCATCGTACAGGCAGAAGATGCAGGGCTGAGAGTTGGGATGAAAGCAAAACATTTTTGGGAGGAGATCTAACAGGCAATGTTGTCTCAAAACCCTGCTTGTCCTGCTAGAAGGCAATTTAAGACAATACAATATGGTGAAAAACTGATTTAGACAACAGAGACACTTTACAGGGAGAAAAGTACTTTGTTAGAGAATTCTCAGCCAACAGTGTTGATGATTTATTAAAGTCAGGCTAAATTTGAACTGAAAAATATTTGTTTCCTGCAGTAAAACATTTCAATTTGAAGAAAATGTCATGACATTCTGGTGAACATCATTATTCTGCTTCTGCACAACCTCTTCTGAGAGCCAATGAAAGTTTGCTACGATGATTTTAAGCCCTTCTGAAAAGCCTGTTTCCTCACCATAGTCCTGTTGTTCTCCTTCTCCTTAACCTCTACTTGTAAATTCCTACTATGTCAGCACATATGAAAACTTAGACCTGTTATTTTTCAGTATCGGATGACTTGGACTCTTCTTCAGAACTCAACTGTTGGCCACAGGAATTACAAAACTGCTTAACATCACATAAGTGTTGATAGCAAGATCCCCATTTATTTCAGTCTGAGATAAGAAAAATATGCTTTCCACTTACTAACTGTAAGCTGTCTAAGGACTTGCAGAGTAATCTTATGCCATCTCTTCATGAAATCCTGTTGCAGGGTCATAGTTCTTATTCCTCAGACTGAAGTTAATACAATGAAGATAAGAATCAAAGACCAAATATTAAATAAAGTCTTTATTAGTAATCCCTAACAATTAAATAAATGTTCCTTTGGAAGGTAATTATTGCCAACTGCTAATTTCATTTCCAGAATATAAGTATATAAATACATATAATAATATGAATTATTTATATATGCTATATAATCTGTTAAGATGACTTATTTTAAGAAGACCACATGTGTTTGTTCCTTAAACTTGTTACTGCATTGATATGTTTATAAAATGTTTAGAATCAAGGGTTGTTGAAATGCCAAATCAGTGTGGGCTTACTGCAGTGGCAATTTAAGTTACAATACTGAACTGAAATATTGAATGGAATAAAGAAACAGAAGTGGAGGTACCTGGTCATACTTGGTGACAAACTTATTTTGTATTATTTTGTATTTTTGTACTCCTGTAATTGGTACAGCTGAGTCCTTTGAGACTGTGCATTTGTAGACTTGACATGTATTTGAACTGTAGATGAACTGTCAGCACCAAAATTATTTTCTATTTCTAGATTAGCATTTTATTTCTTTCAGTGAATTTCTATTCATTCCTACTGAAAATCTTTTTTTTTTTTTTCTAGTATAGTGCATCACTTGTGAGATTTCTTCATGCTTCAATAACAATATTTTCGTTTTAAACCTTCCACGGCACTATTTGTACTGTTGTCTTTGTACAGGTGCTCTTTGTGTGTTTCAATACACCTGTATTACTTTTCCTGACCTGACTTTGCTTCTCCCATGCAGAAAGCTGTGAATTGTGGTGGCATCTTGTTAAAATACTATAATACAAGTTTTCAATCTTTTGTTTTTCTATGATCATACCATTTCCAATCACTCAGTGCTCCAATATTTTAAAAAAGATACAAAATTTTTCTGCATACTATGTAGCCCCATGCCCCATACACTTCTATCATTTTTTGGTTTTGAAACACCATAAAACCCCATAAAAACATTAATATTTAAAAAGAGGATGTTATACACATAGAGTCTGGCTCACTATTGTGTTACTCTGCATTTGCTCCCTATCAAAATCATTGCAGATGTGGCACATAAAGTTTCAATATGAAATTAAACCACTTTCTTTTGAAGTAGTTATAGGCTGCACAGAGCACATTATCAAGTATGAACTATCTGCAATAGCTTAATTAATTACAAGCTATCTGCTGAGCTTCTATAATATCTCTATCTATGCTCACTTCACTTATATGAAAAATATGGAAATTCTAATAATATCTGGTACACTTGTGTGAGATATTTGTATTATTAAAATATATAGAAATGAATGTTACAGTATCATAAAACAAGACTATTATCAGGAGTAGATTTAAGCATTTATGTTGGACATGTTGTGGTAAACAAACAATAATATAAATACAAATTAAAAAATTAGCATTTGCACAGATATTTGTAACATTGGGCTCAATTTATTTACATCCATTTATATCCTTAGGTCTAGCTGGAGAAGAGTAGGTGTACATACTGCACTTATGCCATTATGCGATTTTTAACTTTGATCAACTCAGTTGTTCGAGTAAGGCAAGCACATGAAAAGAAATACTCAAAATTCAGAAAAGGGTCTTTGCTATTCATTATGCTATTTTCTTAGGTCCAAAACGATATGACTTGATTATTTGGTGTTTTCTTGTTATTGCAGTAAACCCCTTCTTTTGCAGTTCAGAAGCTTTAAGTATTTTTCCCTACAGACATTGCTGTCGCTTTATAGGTTACTTTATAGGATGCATTACCATGATAATTTTGGTCACTTTTCAGTCTCTTCTGGTTTGTCGTGAGAAGATTTAATTGACTACAAGAAACATGATAAGCTCTATGCTTTCCAGCTGTAGAGTCAGTTCCTTTTAAAGATTTGAAGTAGTAGATTTTCATACTGAAGATTACTACATATGTATTCAGACTCTAGGTACATAACGGAATGAAATTGTCACAGAATTAATCAGTGTGCCAGACAATACATTTATACAGCTTGGATTAGACTAAGTTATTTTGGAAGGAAATGCTTTATTTGAAAACAGTTGTGTAGAACCCTTTTACTTTCTCAATGCTTTCTTAACGCAATTTTTATTTTGCTGATTTACTTATTTCTTTCAGTAAAGCTTAGTCACTCTTTTTGTATTTCCATAATTCATGAAATTATCTATAATTGTGTAGTTAGTGTAAATACATGCAATCACATTTATAAGATATAATTATAAATGCAAAGCAGTAATTGTGATGAGTAATGTCATTAAAAAATCTATTAAACTTCTTAAACATATGGTCTGTGAATATTCAGAAGCTAGTATTTAAAGCTGAATATGAAACTTGTGTAAGTATAACAACAAGTATGCAAATTTTACAAGAATAACTGGAACTAGTCAAAAATAATGTAACAAAAAAAATTTAAGTCAAATCATTCATCAATTTTCCAAAGTGAAGGTGAGCTTTCATTGCTTGTCAGTAACTCCAGAGCACCTTTATTCTAAACCTAGGTGCAAATTTGGACTTTATTATTAAGGCTGGCATGCAATCTCTGTCTTGGGCCTAAAGTATGGCTTTCTCCCAGATACCTGTGCACTTATGTGTCAGCCCCACACTCTCAAAGTTTCTTAAGCAGAGATTCCTGCTTACCTAAAACCCATAAAGGTCCTTTTATCTCAGAGTAAGTGTTGAGAAACTCATGGCCCATTGCTGCAGAAGGGGCTTCTCTTTCCCCAGGGTCTTCTTCAACTCTTCCTAGTTTTATTCTTCAATTCCCAGGAGTTGAAATAAGTTCATTTACCTTCCCTGAAACTTCTGGTTTTTTGCGATGCTGATAGTTTCAGATCTGACAGAGCTGGTACAGTTCAGCCTTGAGAAGAGAAGGCTCAGAAGGAGTCTTATCAATGTATACAAGCATCTAATAATAGGTTGCAAAAAGGGAGCAGCCAGGCTTTTTTCAGTGGTGGTCAGCAACAACAGGCAATGCAAGGTGAAGAGTGGGATTTTCCATCTGAGAATGATGGAATACTGGCACAGATTGAGCAGAGGTTGCAGACCCTCCCCTTTTAGAGGGACTTTTTCCTTCACATCCTTCTAGACATGGTCCTGGGCAAGTGGCTGTAGCTGGTCCTGTTTCAGAAGGGAGCTTTTACCTCCAGAAGTCCCTCCCAACCTCACACATTCTGTGATAGAGTGAAAACTACAGGTGATAAAGGAATAACTATGTAATCCAGGTTTCCTCTTCAGGAATAGTTTATATAACTGTGTTCAGATAGACTAAATTTTCACATGTGAAGCCTTACTTCAAAGAAAATCAATAGAAATGGGATTTATATTTTATTGATGCTAGGACTTTGGTGATTGTACCAATATACAAATAGATTATGATGACAATTTTGACATATAAATTGGCTATGCCTGCTTTGCATGTCCCTTTACAAACTTCACATAAAAAAAGTTGACAAAAGTTATCTGTAAATGGTATATTTCCATGTAATTGAATTCTCTTTTATTTGGTTAAGAGAATTGTAACAGTACATGTAAGTTCTGTACATGTTCAAGACATAATTTTTTTATTATGCTTACTTCTTTTAAAGCTATTTATAGCATGATTTAAATTTTCCACATTAGTCACTAACTTTGAATTCCATACTGTGTTAGATGACAGAGTTAAAATAAATTACATGTATTTGACTTCTGGTTTCCTTGATAGTAATAAGCAGGGTTCAGTTAGAGGCAGCTTTGGCATCAGGGGCATATTACTCTAATCATATTAATCTGTCAGAAACGAAGAATGATTTGCTCAAAACTAAAAACATATTTAACATTAGTGCTTTTTGGTCTTAAAATAAGAACTAGTGCCATTTGACAGTTATTACTGAGTGTATAATTTGCTAGGCACTCTTATTTTTCAAAGTTTCCATTTTGTAAGATATGTCTGTGATCAAAAATGTATATTCCTTCAAGAAATTCATAAACTCTTGGGTGGTTTTTTTTTGGGTTTTTTTTTTTTTTTTTTGATAGGCTACTATTTCTAATAAGATTTTCTGAATTAATGGTGATTTAGAGAAAGAACGACATTGCACTTAATTGCTCTTTGTGGCTGATTGTCATTCCATGTAGTAATCAGGTTCTCCCCATCACCAGTAAAATACGTTTGCATATAAACACAGCAAAGGAGGAAAATTTTAACACAGAAATTAGTAACTGATTTTCCTTTTGCCGTGATCCATTTGTCTGTGATCCTGAAATTATTGAAAATAATTTTCTCTCTGTTTGCTTATGAGGCTTGTTTGCATAATATCTAGCTATAGATTTCAGGAATTTTTTTTTCTTCCTCCCTGAAAATATAACTTCTAGAAGAAGGAAGGTGGACCCCACATCATCCTCTGAAGCAGTGAGAATTGGGTACAGATATAGGATGCAAGTCTCAGGTGTTCAGCTGGTGAGAATCTGGTAATTGTCATGGGACATATGAGAAATACGTCTGCAGAAGGAATGTTCCCTCAATTCTAACTCTTAGTTGCACTGTCTCACCTTTTGGCTTACCTCCACCACCCCCATGACCCCACCTGTAGTTTCTAAGACTTTTCTGTTAATTTCAGTGAACAATCCAGGTCTCTTTCAGGTACATTCAGAATTTTTGCACTATGACCCTTACACTAGGTCTGCAGGACACTCATACATCCAAAGGGAAGTTCTAAAATGTGTGCTGAACAAGGTTCTTTAGTTGTTTCAGCTCTCATTCAGACAAAGAATAGAGGCAAATTTCCTTGGTTTTGACTTAACAACTCATGACAATTGTTATATCTGTACCACTCTGTGGTCAAAGCATACTGATTAAGTAAAAAAATACTTAGGAGGTAAAAAAAAAAAAACCAACCTTGTTTCAAAAAATCTGCTTTTTTTCTAGCAAAAATTATAACTATTAAAAACAGTATGTCCTTTTGTTGTAAAGATGAAATAATCCCATTTAACCTAAGAGCACATATCCAATTGCATAAGTAGATTCTGCCTGACACCTCAGGTGTTATTCATACCAATTCTACCTCTGCCAACAACATATACCTAGACATATTACTAAGAGCATATGTGAATCTCATCTATTACATATTTGCAGGTGTTTGTTCATGTGTGTATTGCTATTAGATAAGCTAAGCTTTCTAAGTAAGAAAATACCATTGATTCTAGGGATGCAGGAGAGCTTTATGGTTTTAGTCAGACAGTTCATTCTCAGAAACAATTGCTTACTTTCCTTATCTTTCAGTTCCAATGAATTTTCATTCATTGTTCCTATACATTTGTAGGTCAGTAGATGCAAACACTTGTAAAGCAATCATTAATTAGATTATGGTTAATAGCAGCAAAGTAGCTGTACTCATAATATACAGCATATTCTTACACTGTGAAACTTTTCACTGTGTATTCTGAGACATATTTACTTGCTTTACTTATTATTTTTCAAGGTGAAGAGCTAATGAAATTCAGGACTAATCAAGTAAAAGGTAACCCACACCACAAGATAATTTCAAAAACTCATATAGCATATTAAATTATAAATTAAGAGTAATGGTTCAGGAAAACCACTCAGTGACAAAATAGGCTATTCCATAAAAATGGGATCATTCTTAATGCAGTATGCTCTTCATCAGAGTGAAGTTGCTAGTTTGTTTGCCTAAAAAAAGGAGGAAATGCTGTTAGATAAAATAAAACAAACCCAGAAAACATTTCATTATGTAATTTTCTCTGAATTGTTAATGTCAATTAATAGTGACAGTGTGTGAATAAAATAAAATACTCTGAATATAAATATAATACTGTGAATATAAAAATACTCTGATTAAGTTATTTATTTTTTTAAAAGATCACTTCCATGAAAGAATGAGATGGCAAATGGCTGATTCTCAGTGAAGTATAGTGATTTTTTTTGCTTACTCTTTCTTAATAGCTTTTTCTCACCTGTAGAGTAACATTCAAGAACCTACTTAGTAAAACTAAAAAACAAGACATTAAATATTTGTAATTTGTTAATTTCTTGCACACAAATTATTGCCAAAATTTTAATGTTATAGAATTAAAAATTGTATAGTAATACTGAGAAAGTGTTATATTATTATTATGGATAAAAGAAGCAGATTTAGATTCTGTGCAAAACCTAGGTAAAGTAAAAACGTGGAAGTGAATGAAACAAATTCATACTGTAACTGTCTGTTATACAGTTATCTATCATAACATCAGATCCTGTTATTTCTTCAGACATAATAAAGCAAATTAGAAGTCTCTTTCATTGGTTTCAGCTCTTGTGTCTTCACACTTCTTTGTTTAATATACTTCTCTGAAATGTCTGTCAAGTTAAACCACTCACATAGGTTTATTTTTCATTTGTCTTCTTTTATGGGCATGATGATATTCATATTACACTCCTTGCTTTGAAAAAATAGAATGTTTCTATTAGATCTACATTTCCTTCCTTGCTCCCATCTTCTCCTTTTCCATGCTTCTGCTCTTAGACCTATTCCACTTTTCTTTCCCATTAACTGCAAGGCTGTGCATATATTAATGTATATTCAAATTCATCCCAATTTTCCATTAATTGCAAGACTGTGTGTTTGTATTTTTGTGTTTGTATTTCAATCTCCAAGAAAAGTGTGAACATTTCAAAGCTGTCAACTTTAGAAATGTTGAGAAAATTCCTGTATTGTAAAGAACAAAATACACTTCACACCTGTTTCTCTGTTGTTTTTTTTTTGTGAAGAGACAACACATTTCATCTGGTTACCTCTTTTGTTCTCATATTATAGGAATTTTCCTGCCAAATAGGATTAGAAGAATTTCCTTTACAATTTATTGCTGTAAACTGTGTGGTCAGATTTTATTGTGATATGAGGCATTGGTAAGAGAACGGAAAATGTTTGAGTGTAATCTAATTTATCCATGTGGAAGCTTAATTTAGAAGTGTTTGGCAAATTGAGGAAATAGAGGAAAATAAAGTGATCCTTCATATGCATCACAGCCCTAAAGATACAAATACTGGACTTTGACATTGACTCATATAAATTCTTGCATGAATGGACTAATGTTTACAGCAGAATGTGTGCCAATTAAACACTGCTATTGTTATACATGTGGAATGGAATCAGCATAAGCACTGCAGTACGCTCAAAAGTGATCATTTGCAAATTCAGGCATTATTGGTTCAATGACAATGCTTTTGCTTTGTTGTTTTTGCTTTTTTAAAAATCCTTTTTCTGTCACAGACATTCTCTTTGGTATCTTATTTTGACAGAAAAAGTTGAATTTTACAGAGGAATAAGCTAAATGGTTTGTACTTTTCCAATTCTTTAACTATTTCCTTTAACTACTGTCTCATTTTCAGAATAGATCCAGAAGTCTATGGAGACTTCCCTCCAGAAGTGTCCTGAAATCTCTCTCTTTTTATCTTAAATATCAGGTTTGTTAGAAACACCACAGACAGCTGAGGTAGCAAGATAACGAGGAAACACTAATAATTCAGAAAACTAGAATTTCAGAAAGACATGAATCCAACACAAACTTTTAACATAACAAATACATATAAGGGGCATATTTGTATACATGCATTAAGCACTGTTTTTTGTAGAAGTCAAGGTAAATGAATTTTTTCATCAAAAAAGATTCAGAAAGTAAGCCAAAATAGAAAATCTGCTGCAAATATTGCTCTATGTCATGAACAAGCCACAGGCTTTGATCCTGTTGGGACCTGGATGCCTGTAATTGTACATATGAGAAATTTAATCAGAAATTTGCATCAGAAAAATAGCTCAGAGATATAGTTAGCAGATCAAACTGGTACTACACAGATCAAACAGGGTAAGGACTATGTCTGAGGCACTGGTGGGTAGCTGATTTTTTTTTTTTAAACCGTCCAATTTTCTTTAAGAGTGAAACTGGCATAGTAAAGTAAGCACATGGGAAAACCCCTGGTACATCACTCAATCACACCCTGAGGGCACTAGCAGGCTTTAAAGCCCCTGCATCACACATCATACCATTTATCATGTACTGCTGCAGTACTGACTGTCTTTTCCAAAGGTCCTCTTTTCTTGTTCAGGGCATGAAGGAAGGACTTTATCTTCAAAACTCATTTCAGACATTAATGTAGAGAATTAAAGGGAAAATCCATTAATCTCGACTTAAATCAATTATTTATTTAATTATTTGAATACAGTTACTCTGGTATTCATGCCTTTTTAAGGAAAGCATTACTGAATACTAAGCTACATGAATATATGCATGTGTGATTTTAATCTCCAGGTAGGATATGCTGACAAAGAGACTACAGCAAACTCATCTTTCTCCAGTTATTATCTCATTTAAGTGAGATTTCCATGCACTATGGCTGCAGTACATATTTGTACATGAGCTTTAAACTGGCTTGTGCAGAGATGACTATTAACTCGATAACTAGTCATGTAATGCAGGTTTGTTGTTTGCAACAACAATCAGGGCAAACTGGCTTTCTGGAGAGACCCCTATGCTGCCACTGCTTGGTCCTCATGAGCTCTTCAGTCTTTTCTTTACATCCTGCTGTACCTGAAGTTCTCCTGCCAGAGAACAGTGTTTTGGTGAAACATCACTCCTCACAGTACAGCTGTGATGCAGGTTAATCAGCACTGACACAAAGCTAATCAACGTACATCTGTACAATTACCCAGCTAGGCAGGAGGGTATGATGGATTCTTTAATCCTGTTAAGAGTACATGAGATAGTACTTTGCATTTCAATTAAAAAGAAAAGGAAAAGATTTCTAAATGCTCCACTCATGAAGCAGCAAATTAATGGAGTAAAAACCTGAAAACACAGTAGAGATCAGTTTCTTTAGTTCTCTCATGCAGCAAAGTTTAAATACTTTCTCTTAGATTTGTGAAAAGCAAAGAAAGAGTTGGTTTTCTGGCAGGATGTTGTTTTCTCCCTTAAAAAATTAGAAAGATGTTTTAATGTTATCTGCCTACTAAATAGTAGTTTTTGCACTTATTCGATCAATAAAATATTTAAAACAAATAAGAATTTTGTCTCTTTTGTCTTCATAGAATGTCATGGTGACTTAGTGCATTAGGAATTCCTAAACAATTTACTTGTATTGTGTTAGCTGTCATTGCTCCTAACATACCTAAATCAGAGTCAAATACTGTGGTAAAAATCAAATACACCTTCATATTGTTTGATATCACAGAATCACAGAGCGAGTTGGAAAGCACCCATAGGGATCTTTGAGTCCAACTTCTGGCCCTGCATAGGACAACCCAACAATCCAAACTCTTCTTGAACTCTCTCAGGTTTGGTGTTGGGACTACAGCTCTGGGGAACCTATTCCAGGGCCCAGCCACCCTCTGGGTGAAGAACCTTTTCACAATATCCAACCCAAACCTCCCCTGACTCAGCTTCATGCCATTCCCTCAAATCCAGTCACTGGTCACAAGAGTGAAGTCAAGAAGTTTCCAAACCTAATTAAAGGAAAATTTCTTACAGAAATCCTCAGCATTTTTTTTCAGAGACAACCACAAACTGTTTATTGACATCTTAAGTAATTGTAAAGTCCACTTCTGTGTCTGATCAACTGACATCTTTCTATGAGGAATAACACTTAGACCAGTTTGCAAGAGATACAAGACCTACATTCCTTAAATAAACTAGAATTATTAAACAATTGTTCTGAAGGGCAAAGTTGTATCTGTACATATATAAATTTTTCAAAGAAAGATTTTAATATGGTCCAAAGCAGTCTCTTTTCTGTTTGGCAACTATTAATCACAGAGAGAGAAAGAGACTTTTCCTTCTCAGAATTGCTACTGAGACTACCGATACGTCACTGGGTCTGATTTCCCAGGTGACTAGGATAAAAAATATTTATTGTAAACAGAATAAATAATTTGTGCTGACACAAAAGCAAGCCTAGTAGCTTTCATTCCTGTTTTGATAAATATTCTTTTACTATTTATCAGCCCACATCACATAATTGCTTCAGTGCTAAATAAATATAAATACTATTTACTTGTCATAAAAAATTGCATAAATACGTCAGGAGAAAAAATGGTCCATATTGCAAGCAGATAAATGCAAGCTTAAAACCTAAGTAACTTCAGAAACAAGAATTCTTCTGAATTTTAATAACCAATTCATATTGTTATTCTTGTGCCCTTTGAGGAAAGACACTCTTCTTTTTATGAATTATGGGTTCTAGTACTGCCTTGTCATTTTCCACTCCTTGTTTGTCATCCTCTCTCTCTCCTCCTGCCTTTTAGATGTTCCTGGCTTCAGCTTAGCCTTAATGAAGTTAAAATTCTAATGTTTCCTCAAAGCAAACAAGCAAACAGAAAAGCCCATCCTATGTAGCCAATTCTCATTCTTTCTCTATTAGTTTGAGGAAGAGGGAGACGCTGGCAGGACTTATATTCTGCAATTTTAAATCTTGCAGACTAGCTGAATTGCCCAAGATATCAGTATAAAATTCATGTGTAAATGAGACTTTGCTATGTTTTCTTTAATATTTCTCTGTAAATCACCTCATATGTGACTTTTATTTTTTCTGTAATATCCTGTGATCATCAAATCAAATCTATCCTGAATAAAAGTATATTAGTAATGATGAGAATTTTTTTAAAAAGATCATCTGTGGAGATACTCAGTGTCAGTTTAATGATGGGAAGTTTTCTGGAAAGTTGAATACAAACAATAAGTAATCTCTTCTAGCACTTTCTCTGTTTGTTGAAACAATACTAAAAACCTCCAAAGCACCACCTCACAACTCCTCCCTCTTCTATACATTTCCTATTCAGTTATTATATTTATCGATCTGTATCTTTTCAGCCCTGTTTGATAAATTCAGTATGTGCTATAAATTCTTTTTTCTCATATTTCTATATCATATTCAAATTATTCTTAGTTCAGTAATACAGCACTGTCACCATGAAAATTTACCAGCTGCTGAGCGTTTCATATCAAGTAGAAGTTTGTACCTCCTCACGCTCCTTTCATGTAAACACCAGCTATGTTCTACAAACATAGCCATTGTTTTCACATTCCATGCTGAGACACACAAAACTGTGTGACAGTCCCCTTGACCAATGTAGTGAGAGGTGAGAATGCTCACTCTCCAATCCACGAGCACCTTGCCAAAACTATAAAATAAGAAGTAATAAACAAGAGGCAAATCTTCTGCTCTGCTGCTATGTTCAACCCAGAACTCCAGCTCCAGTGTGTCTTTCTGGCTAAGCTCGCAGTGATACAGCATTGTTTTTCTTTATATTATTATTTTGTATCTTCAGAACTGCCTACTTCCATTATTTAACTAATCGATCCAATATACTGAAACTGAAAAAAAATTAGTCCAGGTCAGAAACAGTATCAAGTGAGTTTTTAAAGACTGAAAACAAGAGGTATGTAAGGAAAAGCTAGACATTCTTGCCTTCCAGAGCTGGGTGTTCTAACTTGCTAAAAAGTGAGAACAAAACTTGTTCTTTTCAGTGTGACTCACTATTCAAGTGATCTTTTTGATCACTGTATGTAACTGGCGCTGAGCATTATGACTCTATACTGAAATTGTATTTACTCTTCAAGTTTTTAATTGAAAACTCTTAAATAACATCTTCACCACAAATGTCAGCAAAATTCTTAATCCTTAAATGTTTAAATATGGATATATTCACAAATTGAGTAAATGGGATTGAAATGATTTTTCCAAATGACTTGCAAAAAAATGGGTTACTCAAATTTAAATGGAAGAAAAAAAGGAAAACATAAGGTATTTTGATCTGATGTCCTAGTGGCAGAATCTAGATCAACAATATGAAAAATATTTTGTGTCTGTTAGATTAATTTGAAACTTTAATTCCTTAAGTTTTCAAACACTTTTTTTTGGGGGGGGGAAAGGGTAGGGTAGGGGGGCGGTGTGAATAAAAATCTGTAAATATTTATGGGGAAATCCTGCTCACTTAATTTTACAAATCTTCATTGAACATGACCTAAGAGATTCTTTGGCTATCTCATCCATTTAAGATGTTGGTACTTCTTGCTTTGTCCCAAAACACATATTTTAGACCTCTCCCCCAGTACAAGTTTAACTGCACCCCAGGCAGGGCATTGAGGGGAATTCACTCGTCCCTTATTCACTGAAAATATTTCTCTTATTTCAATTGCTTATATTTTTTTCTTTAATTTATTGACATGTTGTCAACTATTTCTGGGTAATATTGTTTTCTTGTTTTTATGGCAATTAAAACATCATTTAACTACATACCTTATAGTTTCAGAATATATTGTTACATTTTCACAGCTAATATTCATCCAAATAAAAAAGTCAAGGAAAAGGATCTTCTGAGATTACTGATTTCTTGCTAATTATAAAGTAGACACTGCTTAATAATCCAGATAAACTTATCTTCTTGTTTATGTCATCAAAACTTATCATGTCAGTGTCTCAAATGGCTTATTTTCTTTCAGGCTTCTAACAATAGAATCAATTCTAAATTTTTTTATTTTGGATAAAATCATTGTTTATTGACAATCATATTCTGTGTTTCTGGAGTTTTATCACTCTTTCTTTAGTTCTCTTTTTTATCTTTATATCAATTCCTTTCTATCTCATTTAATTCTTCAAATCCTTTCTGAATGAGCCCTATTGCTTATGTGAATTTAAACTCCACTTCTAAATATATTAGTTTTAAATTTATCAATCTTTCATATTTCTCATGAATAATCTCATATTTTATTGGTTTTCAGTATCTTTCTCTAAGTCCCAGAAAGCCAATATAGGGGGAAAAGATCTACATTTCTTCTGAAACCTTACTGACTTCCTTTTATTTTTTGCTGTGATGTTTAAATGTTCTTGTTTTTGAGACACAAAACATCAAGATATTGTCTTGTCTTTTCCTTTACTCACTGCAGTAAGCAAAGACTATTCCATCTTAAAATTTCCTTTCTTTTTTCCCCTGCTAACAAACTCTAGATCTATGCACTTTAGTTTTGATTGTTTTGATGCCTATCCCAGTATTTTAATGGACTTATTAAACCCAGTGTCAATGATAACGATGCCTTAAATTTTAGCTTTCATGTTTTTTAGATTCTGTGCTGCCTGCCTAGGGGTGTAGTTCTGAGCCTCATATTAAGTGCTAGTAAGCTCTCCTCACAGAATAGGTAGACAAAACAAATCCTTTCCTACTGAGCACAAAGGACAATGGTTGCAAGTTTTCAGGCACAAAAGCATAAACAACAGTGGACTGAAGAGAGAAAAGAAGAAGGATGAGACTTCATAAGCTGAAGCTGTAACTGGACAATTAAACCCAAATATGCAAATGGACCAAAACTTAGAAAAGTGTAAGACCTCATGATGAGTCACCCATTTTGTGAACATTTTAAATTCATCTTGGGTGTAGCCCTGGCCAGGCTCTTGTACTTCCCAAGGTGTACCCTTAAAGACCTTTCAACCAATATCTACTTTCTTCTCTAGCTCTGCCCAGTCTCAGTTCCAGGTCAGCCTTTCCAAGGCATCAGTTTCTTGGCATCCTGTGAAAGGACAGTGAGGCATCTGAAACCACCCCTGGACCAGAGGAACACCCAGCTCCTGTCCCCCACTCCTGCCAGCACTCCAAGGTGGGGGGGCTGTGGCCCAGAAGGTATCAGAGCCCAAGAATCCAAAAATCCTTGGGCCTAACAGAGACACATGAATAATTGAATAAAGGGGATATTTTGTTTAGCACCTGAGTTAGGTTTTAGGAGATTTCTTGTAATTTTGTTTACTGTGAAACAGCCCTAGGGTCAGGCATAGTGCTCTTCTTCTCCCCTGCCGGTATTAAGAGAGGACACTCTGAAAAGCAGGGTCAGATGGCTGTGCCAGGCCAGCAGCAGCATAGGGAGCTGGTTTCTGCCCTGCAGCTCTGAAGAGTGAGGAGCTGAATTCTGTCCCTTGCTTGCTTTCTCCTTCTCTTTCTCTCCCTGGTTACTTTCTTCCTCATAACTGTTGAGATACGGGGTGTATATTTTCTTGTGAATATTGCAATAATAATATCCCGAGAGATAGTTTTATTGAAAAACTGTTCCAACTTAATCAGAGGGGAATTGTTGTTTTTTAAATCCAAACTTATTACACTCTCAGAAAAGATCTAGATAATGATGACACGTGGCTTGAATTCAAGAGTCTTGATAAGAAGTTAATATCAAGTTTAATCTCGCCCATATGCAAAGACTGGTATTTCAATGAGCTAGGATATGCTAGGCTCTTTATGGTGTTTGCTTCTTGGCAAGGGCCAGAGAAAAAGGAGCTTATATTGGTCTTAAAGAAAAAAAACAGGAGAAAAGTAAAAAGATGAGTCAATGTGGGATAGCAAATGTAAAAACAAGGAGGCGGCAGAGCTAGACCTCATCGCCCCTGATTTGAGGACAGGCCTGAGCCCGGGTCCAGGGTGGGACCCTCCATCCCTGGTGCCACCCCTGCCGGTGCTGCCCCCATTGGTGCTGCTGGCCCCTCCCCCCCTGATCCTCGGGGGCTTTGGCAGCGACAGCCACCACTCTGACTGGGCTGGCCCTCCTGCTCCCGCCACAGCCCCCGGTCAGAGCAGCAGGA